>JACBAD010001916.1:0-42289 GCA_014281905.1 Aspergillus hiratsukae | reverse complement strand
GATTTGGGGGTGGGATGACGATCAGTACATCCCACACGTGGATTCGGAAATCGCCATTGGTTGCAATACGGCCTCATATTTGAGCGATCATATTGGAACGGCAGATCATAGTTCACTCAATGTAATAGAAGTGGGTGAGTCGGTCAATCCACAGCGGTGGGCATGTCGCCGAGGTGCACTCTTTGGAACTCCGAAATGAGTTCATTGACTTGGCGCATACTCGTCTGATCATACTGAGACAAAATCGGGTCACTCCGTTCGCTGTCTTCGAGCAACAGTTCTCCACTGATTGCCTTGTGCTGCTCTGCCTCCGCTACAGACAGTCGGTCGACTTTGACACTTGCAAGAAGCCAGAAATCGCCCGCGTGGCGACAGAATCCCACTCTCTGCCACATGTTGTCTGCGTTCAAATTGCTTTCATCCACCGTCGTATGCGGCAAGCGCCCGATTGTTGCGGTTTCATGGAGGTGCCAAATATGCTTGAAGTTTTGCAGCGCGGTGTGGGTCCGTTGGAGAAGATGCCCTGCGCTGAAGAAACTCTGGTATTGGAATACCAAAGAGTGAATACCTGGGAATATCAGTATTTTGAAATATGAGAGTCCTGTGAAAAGGGCACAGACCAGAAATGATCGTGAAGAGATTCAAGGGACCCAGGGCTGCAACGGCTTGTTGCATCTTTACTGTCAGGTCGTCTATGCACAGGGTCTCAAACAGTGCACGGAAGGAAAATTTCCAACAGAGGCTCCCAGAAGGCATCCAATTCCGAATTGCGTCGTAACACTGATCGGCCGTAGCTGCTTGGAAACAGGTCTCGGGGGCCGCCACATGCATCTTCATTTCCTTAACAACCATCCGTGGCGGCAAATTGTTGAAGGTGACAAACGCCGTATCCAACAGGAAGACCCAGATAAAAGTCCTAGTAGTGAGAGTTAACTTGCAATCTCTGTAAGCCCCCTTCAGTTGACATACCTGATCAACTCTTCCCTGGCGACAAATTCGTTCCAATCAAAGTCATCCCTGTGCTTCGCGTTGTAGTCGACATGTCGCGCCGTCGTGATATCAAGGTCACGAACGGCCTGGTATTGGTCAGTAAATCATCTGTAATTCCGGTCTGGCCAGCTTACCGAGACGACGGTGCTAAAACGATGCCGACGAATGCGCTTCTTGCTGGCATCAGTTCCTTCCCAATTTTGGTACAAGCAGACCATGTAAGCGGCCTGCAGAGCTTGAATCTTCTGCCTGTCACGAACAGGGTGGAATGGTGAGACAGGATCCCGGTTGAAGTCCTCATCGGCAAAAACAGCCTCTTCTACACAATTGAACCACATCCGCGCATTGTCGTTATCTTCAAGGTTTGGCGAAACACAGGCCCCTATTTCTTCCAGTCAGCACCGGCCATGTGAAATGTAGAGGGCTTGCCTTACCAATGATCGCCATAGATGCTAGAAGAATTGGCTTGGAGCTCGCCGGGTGGAAACTTGGTCGATGGAGGAAGTTCACATTCGGAGACCAGATTGACCAGTAGAGCTCAATATACTTCCGGAGACTGGCAGGAGAGAAGAACTGCAGACATCGTTGCTCAATATCCTGAGACCACGAGATGGTCACACAACTATTGCGCGGTTTAATCATAACGACCTCCTTTATTAGAAGGAGAATCTGATGCGTCTGTAAGGCCAGCGGGTCATTGAGCCATTGCGATGAGACTCCGTACGAGTTGTTGCTCTCTAGATTGCTCGATTGGTCCACGTTAATGGTCCAAAACCCGTCTGTGAGCCGTTCTTTCTGCTCAATGCTATACAGGACCGCCAATCTCTGCTCCAATGTTCCGCATTCAAAGGATGAGACGAAGCCAGTCCGACTGGTGAAAGCGTCGAGGAAATGGAAGAAGTAGTTGCGGTCGACACTTGTCAAAGAAAGATCCTCCGAACCTATATTGAACAAGTCTTGCCATGTCTGGTCGGAATACTGCAGAAGATCGAGATCAGGACAGGCGAAAGTATCAAATCCAGTGCTGTCCAGCCGCTCGTCGTCTCCAGTGCGGGGTGTCCACAGATCAACACTAGCTGCTGCCACATTGCTACTGTCAGCACCTAGCGACACCGACGTAGAAGCTATCTCCTCGACCGCCTGAGTATCATTCTTCGATGTGGAATAAGCGCACTCCGCTCCCTTCTTGGAACAGTTCTGGCACGGTCGGGCGTTGTTGCAAGCTTTTTTCTGACGCGCACAGCGATCGCAAGCGCGCTTACGTGTCGCTCCTTGGAAAGCGCTAGAAATAATGCGGTCGCAGGTTCGGAGGTGTCGTCGCAGGACGTCGGCTCGCTGGAAGGTGCTCGGACAGGCTGGGCATCGATGGGGCCGGTCAGCGGAGTGGGAATTGCGATGGCGTTGGAGATGCTCCCGTCGCTTGTAGGATTTGAAGCAGATCGAACACTGATGAGGACTGGTGGCTAGGTTGACATAAGTCGGTGAGGACTTCATACTGAGATCATTTGTTTCATTTTCTTCTTGGGTTGATGCGGTGGACAAGAGATCGGGGTCGGTGAAGTTTCCGAGGCATCTGGGGAAGTTTTGCGGGGAAGCACGCAGATTATGTAAGCTTCGCATAAGAGAAGGCATAACGTGCATTCAACCATTGATAGACTGCCCTTGTGCACCACAAATAATACATAGTCAACACAGTACCTACTCTGGTGTCATCATAGCTTGTCCTGTATATTTTCATGTTCAGTGATTCATTTACATGAAGAAAGTGAGTACAAATCCCTGCCTCAGCCAGTAAGACATCGAACTCTTGTTCAAAGCTTAGTTGCTGATCCTTGAATCTTGCACGGCTTATGCTTAGGCCTTTGTTTCATGTAGTTTGGTTGCGCTGCATGCTCCCCTTGCTAAGGGGCGTTGCATTCAGACTGCGTCGACTCTGCAGCTGATTGGCGTCTACCTACAGACATTTCAATTCTAATGAAACCCCTGAAGCAAGGAAACAGATTAGGATGTCCTTGAAACACCACTTGTCCGACTTCCCCGGATGTTGAGTTTGACAGCAGCTGAAACGTATCTTCTTAATTTCTTTGCATTCTAGATTCAATCTGTGACAGAATAATGCGTTCATCCTTCTCTGCCAAAGTCCAATTCCTTTCGATGATCCTTTGTCTGTGAGGACTCCGCACTCGAAATATGGCCTTGACTGCAGCCGGCGAGGATTCCTCATTCAGCGACTCCTTGTTTGCGGATGTGATATCGAAACCCCAAAGCAGACGCGAAATGACAATGAACAGGCTTGCTCGAGCCAGGCGATGACCCGGACACGCTCTCCTGCCAAACCCAAACGCCGACACGGGAAGTTCCGGATTCACTACATACCGTTCCGGGTGAAACGTGGAAGGATCATTGAACATTGCATCATCCATGTTCATACCGAATTGATTGGCAATGACAGTTGCCCCTTGGGGGATAAAATACCCCATGTACTCGTCGTCTTGTATCGCCGCATGTGGCACCGCAATCGGTGATATTGGTCGCCATCGCAGCAGCTCCGAAATGATCGCATTGATATACGGCAGGCTTTCCATGTCGTCGAATGACGGCAATCGATCTGCACCCACCACCGAATCCAGCTCCTGCTGTGCCTTGCTTGCCACGTCGGGATACATGATGCTCACCATGACGAATAGCTCCAGCACCATTTTGGTCGTATGAATACCTGCCACGTACAGCTCCCCGAGCGAGTAACAGACATTGTCCCAAGGGAGCTGCATGACATCCGGTTTCCGCGTGACTTTTTTGCTCCAGTTCCAACACTCTGCCGCAAGAGCCTCCTGGCAGCATTCGCGATACACAATCATAGTCCTATCATGGAGTCTAGCGGCTTCTGTTCTCCATCTCCAGAAGATCCGGGGTAGACGGTCGAGAATGGGGAACAGGTCGATCAGGATAGTCCAGAAAGACGCCCCCTGTAACACAAAACCGGCCATTTCGTTGATTTGCTCCAATCTTCTGTGATCATTGTCGTCCTTGCCTCTTCCTTTTCCGTACACCAGAGTAAACATCACATTCGACGTGTATTGATGAAAGCAGTGGGAGAAATCATTGGTCGAGAGGAACTCGTGAAGGAGATGCTTGCTTTGGATATCTTGTAAATGACGATATGCATTTGTATGATGAGCACTCAGCAGGCAGCCGTGCAAACGGCGGTTCAACCTCCATTCAGGGCCATATGGCATGAATGCCGCCGCCAGTCCCTTGTTGAGGTACTTGTCCATCCATACTGAGGGAGGTCGAGAGCTGTAGATGCTGCCTCGCTTCTCCAGCAGATCCTGCGCGGCTTGACGGGTTCCGAGGACGACAAATGTACGGCTTCCAATCTTGAAGCTAACTACAGGGCCGTACCGCTTATTCCATTTTCGAAATGTGGTCGCGATATCTTTCTCGGGAAATGGTCCGGAGAGGAGGGTGGGACCTGGAGGCAAAGGGAGATGGGATGTGCGAGGGCGTATCAGATGGAAACAGCACCACACAAGTATAACGATGACCAGCGCAGTAGGGGCGACCGATTCCATTCTCGAGAGCTTAAATGATGGTTGGAAGGTCTCTCCTGGGTTATGCTCCCTGTTATATTCAATTGGAGAATGATCCGCATCAGCGGATGAAACCCACAATGATCCCGTCGTATTGATGCCAAATCAGATAAGATACGTCAGATTACATGCAGCCACAAATCAGATTGGCCAGTGGCATCGAGGCTGACAACTGTTGTATGGTGTATCCCCGAGTCCCACAGAAAACTGCCTGGCGCAGTGTCCTGGCGCGGCAGGTTGACGCATACGCTGTCCCTAACTCACACAAGACCAATCACGGGCAAGCCTGAATAAAGAAAGGAAGACTGTTCTGCAAGAGGCTGATCGGTTCCCCATAGGGCGCAACTCACCGCTTGTTTGAGATTTGTTGAGCAGGATTTGATCTTGACTCTAACATATCGCGCTTCTTTTGCTGTATCACCAGCGCATAAATACCATACCATCGAGCTAGAATGGCTAACCAGCTAAGGAAACCGATGCCGACATAGCAAGTGCATGCTTGGAGAATATTCGCTGTTGCGGTTGATGTCACTGTCTAATGACGGGTATAATTCATCGCGCGTCACCCGTGGTCCCTGCTCTACACGCAGGGGTTTGATTCCCACTGCCACGCTGGCAATCGGCACTGTGGCGTACGGTCTGCCCGAAGATGGTATCGAAGCGGGGGCAGGTGACTCCATGCGTGTCCATTGAGCGATTCTCCTTGACACAAGACGGTGTCTGCTGCGTAAAACATACCGATCCAAATGTCTCTGGCTTGGACCCAGGGAAAGGGATGCAGTTCTTCACACCGGTAACGGCTGTGGCTTTGATGCGATGTGTCACCCGGCTTTGACGGAGCTCAAAGACCTGGCCAGAGCAGAAAATCACTCGGTTGATTTCTCCTGGTGGGTTGGTTGTGGCCCGACCATGCTCCGGGTCGTCGAAGAGAGGCTGGAATTGTCTTTCACCGACGAAGCTTTCCAAGGCAGATCGTGCCAGAGGATGTCTCAATGACGACTTGGAGAAAAGGACGATCAACGCTACGGTTCATAACAGCAGGGCTTGAAAGGCGCTGGCTTGCAGACAATCACATACGCTTTCTGATCTCTTGACGGATTTGGCCGCAGCACATAAAAGAGATTCGCCGGGCTGGCAGGCATGCACCGTAGAGCTGAAAGAGCGTAAGAAGAACGTTGACGTTTCCCTGTCAAATGGGACGTTCTTCAGAACAAATGCGAATGACTATTGTGCATGATTGCAACATAGTGGATTATTGGCGAACCTGAGGATAGGGCTGGCGAGGTTGAAGCCCTTGACAGGGCGTTCGTCGACGAAGCATTTAGGCTGAAGTACACAAAGGGTATATTGCGAAGCTAAAATTGATCTTTTGAATTTGCTCGGCTTTTCCGGGGAAAGTATTCCTGCCACTGGAGACACGGCAACTTGTCGAGTGACCCCGGATGCTGACATCTACACACATTGGCAGACGGCGAGTAGTAGCCTCTGAGGAAGACTCGCCAGCTACGACTGGCATTGGTTGCACCACTAGGATTCCACAAAATGATATCAAAGCATCTCCTCCTCGGCTACAACCACCTTGACTTTCATTCCCCAGCCGTCTCTCCCCCCAATCCAATTCTTCCTCTTACCTACCTTGTGGATCTTGCGAACATCCTGCTCCAGTTCGGACTTCAACTGCGTGGGGTCAAACGCCACCTTTTGTATGAAGAATTTCAGCTCGATGCCTTTCTTATCCCCGCGTTTGCCCAGATTGCTGGCCCATCGTGCCTCAGTTGCAACGCGCGGTCGGGCCGGATCAATTACTCCAACTGGATAGAGTCGGGCAATCACCAGTCCCAGCTTCCCCAAGTATCGAATCCACCAGACCTCCTCGCGTGTCAGCAGGTCCCGCAATCGGTGCTTGAATTCTTTCTCCCGCGGGGGCAGCTCCCCTCCATATCTCTCCTGTAGCATCAACGCCAGGCGCGCCCGGTCGGCATGGGGGATGCCGTGAGTGGAGGCGAGGAGGCCGGCGCTGGTGCTGTACAGCGCGGCGGTCGAGGATGTCTCCTTGGCCATGGCGGCGTGGACAAACAGCGCATTGGCAAAGGCCTGGATCATGGTCCCGCGCATCGACGCAGGGAAGGTCCTCTCTTCGGTGGGTCTGGGGATGGCGCCAAACATCAGGTAGGCGATCATCTGCGCGGACGGCCGGGCAAACACGGTGGTCGCTACCTCTAGCGGATCCTGCTGTCGAACGAAGGGAGGAATGTCCCGGAAGAGAATGCCCTCGCGGACGCCACCCTGGCAGAAGTGAGCTTCCTTGATGCCGTATGGCACCGCTTCGGCCAATACGTTGATCAGGAATGCGACCGAGGGGACCTGTTCTCGACGGCGGTCGGAGACGCGGAAGATATCGCGGGCGGTCCGGGCGACCTTTTTGAGGACTTCGGTGTCTTCAAAGTCCTCCTTGGGAGCGGAGAAGCCGTTGATGATGGAGATGGGATAATAGTGCCTGCGAACCTGATGCAGGTAAAGCAAGAGATATCCCCAACCCCGAAAGCCTCCCCCCGACAGATAGACAGGGAAGCCTCCCTCTTTCCGGGCTTTTTTCACCAGCGTATCAGGAATCTCGAGCTGTTCAAACGCTATGCGGAAATTGCTCTCCATCTCGCGGCGCAAGGCCTCCTCCGCCTGACACGCCTCGTCTGGAGTCTTCCCCTTCCGCAGCTGATTCAGCTTCTGTGTCAAGGCGGCTGCTCCATAGGGAAAACTGAACGAGCCCTTGGGGCTGATGCGGACATTGCCCGCATGTGAGACAATCCAGGTCATCTGCATACTCCCTCCCCCCAGATCCATGGCCAGTCCTTCGATGTCGGAGAAGCTACTGGCAATCCCCCACGCACCGATTGTTCCTTCATATTCTTTCGGCAGAGTCTCAACCGAGACGTTGGTGGCCTGTCGGATGGCATCGACAAACTCTTCTGCATTGAGTGCGGTGCGGGTGGCTTCGGTCGCGACGATGCGGATGTTCTCCGGGGGGACACCGATCTGCGCACACGTAATTTGGAAGCGAACGATGGCACCGACTACCGATTTGATAACATGGTGGGGGATGGGGATTTGACAGCCGGTATCGTGGTCAAACTGGGCATCGTAGAGGGAAATGTCGACCCTCCGCTTGTAGACGGTCGGCAGGATGCGGGCGGTCGGGTGGGAGAGGTCGGAGACGGAGCATCGTATTCCGTTGCTGATAGGAAATTAGCAGGTTAGCACGGTGGTTAAGAGGACACTAAGATAAAGGATGCTTACCTGCCGAGTTCGACTACAGCGTGAAGATGTCGTCGGTTAGCAGAGGGTTGAATCAGGCAGGAGTCGGGAAGGAGGAGGGGCTGCGACACGGGCGGCCGATGGGGAAATCGATCACCACCTCCCATAATAACACGGATCAATCCTTTAGGATAAGGTAGCTCTCAAAATAACCATAGCCACAATCTATGGACAAATAGAGGGAAAATAGTTTCATCTCCCTTCAGTCCCTTGTGGTTGCGGATAATGGCCTGCAACGTGTCCTGACGTCAGCCATCCTGTGTGTCACACGTCTCTGAGCTGCAGCAGTAGTTGTTGTTACTATTCCATAGGCCAATAGATATCAAGTGATGCTCATCAAGGTAACAAGGTCCTCAGAGGGTGGCCATTCTCAAAGTGATGTATGACTGTGGATGATCAACAGTCTGCAGGTGGAGAAATATATGTTGCGGGATGTTGCCATCTCTACCTATGTCTGAGAGATGGGTTGGACTAGTCAAGAACAGTTGATTCCGTCATGCTCATAGGTAGTGTGCATACAAATATAAAAGCATATCTAGAGAGGTAGAGAGTACATGCAAAGACTTCTAGTCTGGTCTACTGGGTTGACCAGACAAAGTATCAGTAAAGAGGGGCCACATTCCTAGACCTGGCCATTGACTCGATGAGAATGAGAGTACAGAATCCTCTGCACTGACTAATGAGACCACAAGGTCAAGATATCTCCCAGAGTACTAGTAGAGTCTCTAAGTAGCAAGCAATGGGTGCTCTGTATAAAACAGGAGACTGCCCGAGTAAGGTGAGCGAACACGTGATGAGATTGAATCCCTGACCAGCCACAGACGCCATCCTTCATCTTAGCTCGTGTTTGACCCTGAATGATGATCTTCAAAGGAATAATAAGCAGAGACTGATCCTCCCGGTCTGCCCAGTTTCACCGACCGGACCCGGCCCGGTAGACAGCCGGCCAAGTGGACCCTTCTTCAGCCTTCATCGGTATCTCGGACATTGACTCCCTATCTATGAGGATCTATTCGGATCACAGGCAGAAGAGGCGATACGTACTCAGACTGCAGACTCCTCGGTAGATTATCACAATGGCCGATGATGAGATGCCGGACGGTTTCGGTCAGCGAATTGAACGCCGTGCTTCCATGGTATACAGTTCTTGCGAATGTCAAGTCTACGCTGGAGACAAAGATACTGAAGCATTGCGTTGGATCATCGTCGAATATGCCATTTGCAGTATTCCCCGTGGATATCCCCAGCAGATGCTTCTTCCTATGCGGGGTTTCATAACTCCATGGAGTACTCCAGATATCATGCCAGATTTCGTCCTTGTACAACTCCTAACCGGTTCATGATGCCATGCCCCAGGAATCTGGAGTAGTACATGTTACGCGATCAAAACTGTCAATGGCCTTTGTGGATGCGGAGACCCCGAGGATATGCCAGATCATCAAATGGCCAGAGGCAAAGATGATGTCGTCTCCAGTCGAAACCTCGCAGTGACCGTTGCTGGCCAATCCGAGGCGGGAATATCGTCCATGGATGGTGATGTTGCTCCACTGCGCAGTGGAGCAAACCAGCGAGGATCAGCTAGAGAATTTCATTCTCGCACACAAAAATCTCAGGAGGGTGGACTGGGCCAGATGGCTAGCATCGGCCTGTAATACGTAACGTCCATGACTGATAATTATGCAGCAATAAAGGCAGATATCACGAATATCGAGATAATTTCTCCGTAGACAGACGTACCGTATGGAGAAACCCGAGACCCATCAACCCTACCGAACATTGCCAAGCGCAGAAAAAAAAAGCAGCCGAAAACAGTTGGCTAGCCCGCGTTTCTTCTAGAATCTCTGGCTCATCCTGTTTTTATCTTCTCCAGATTCTCTTCTCCAGACTTTCGTTCTCTTCCCTTTCTTGTCGTCTTTTATAGAGTATCGCCATGGCCGTCTCAAGGGATCTCGAGGCTCCCGCCGTCGTTAACGACCCAACCGCTGACGATGCCACAATCGAAAAGAAGGAATACGCAGATGGAACGCCGGCAAATGATCCGTTTGGGAATGAAGAATGCGGAGAGGTCAAATATCGTGTCATGTCGTGGTGGTAAGCTTCAATCCCTCATTGTCCATTCCCTCCGCTAACCTGGTTGCAGGCAATGTGGAACATGTAAGCCCCAATATTCGGTAGTTCATCCCGTGGAGCTCTAACAAGAGATAGTGATGGTTGCTGAGAATATTTCCCTCGGAATCCTGTCCCTGCCATCAGCCGTGGCGACGCTGGGGATCGTCCCGTAAGTGTACCCAGGATCAAGTTCGGCATCAATAATTCCCCTAATGCGTGGCTATACAGAGCGGTGATTCTACTTCTTGGATTGTCCGCCATCTCGTGGTATACCGGCTACATTATGGGACAGTTCAAGCTCCGGTTCCCTCAGATCCATAGCATGGGCGACGCCGGAGAGCTGCTAATGGGCCGCTTCGGACGCGAGTTATTCGGCATCGGTCAGCTCCTGTTTTTGATCTTCCTAATGGCCAGCCACATCCTCACCTTCACCGTGGTCTTCAACACCATTACCAACCACGGAACCTGTACCATCGTCTTTGGTGTGGTTGGCTTGGTGGTGAGTTTCATCGGAGCCCTGCCGCGGACGATGGGCAAAGTGTATTGGATGTCTATGGCATGTACGTATCCTTCTTGATCTATTGACCGTGTAGCAGACTGACAATGTCCAGCCTGCATCAGTATTGTGGTAGCTACCATGGTGACCATGATAGCCATCGGAGTGCAAGCCCCAGATGATGTCCACGTGGATGTTACCACCGAGGTGTCTTTCCAGGATGCGTTCCTTGCCGTGACCAACATCATCTTCGCTTACAGTACGCCTCATGAATCTCTTTATTTCTCGACAATGGCTAATTGACCTAGTTGCTCATGTCGCCTTCTTCGGCTTCATCTCGGAAATGCACGATCCCCGGGACTTCCCCAAGTCCCTGACCATGCTCCAGGTGGTCGACACCAGCTTGTACATCGTGACCGCGATGGTCATCTACCGCTATGCTGGTCCCGATGTAGCATCTCCCGCTCTGTCATCCGCTGGACCTCTGATGAAAAAGGTTGCCTATGGCCTGGCTATTCCCACCGTGGTTATTGCCGGTGTAGTGTTTGGCCATGTAGCTTGCAAGTATATCTACGTGCGCATTTTCCGCGGCTCGGCCCATATGCACCAGAACAGTTTCCTGGCCATCGGCACATGGGTGGCAATCGCGTTGAGCGTCTGGGTCGTGGCCTGGGTGATTGCAGAGTCGATCCCCGTGTTCAACGAGCTGTTGAGTTTGATTGTATGGCCCCATCCCCTTTACCTAGGCTATTGCTAACGACATCTACAGAGCGCCTTGTTCGGAAGTTGGTTCAGTTGTAAGTGGAATACGCTGCTAGCTCTGCGTAATACTAACTTGGATAGACGGGTTGCCCGCCATCTTTTGGCTTGTGATGAACAAGGGCCGGTGGTTCTCGACTCGCTCTAAGATCTTTTTGACTATCGTCAACATCCTCATCCTGGTGTTCGCCTGTGCCCTCGTAAGCTCGTCGAGTCTTGTCCTTTCCCCGGTGAGGCTGCTAACAGAGTCTAGTGTGGCATGGGTCTCTACGTCTCGGGTAAATCGATTCATGACAGTTCGTCCAAGGCAAGCTGGACTTGCAGAAACAACGCCACCTAGATGTTTGATTGAAGGAGTGTATGAGATGGATGGCGCATGGTTATGTATAGAACACATGAATTAGACATTTCAGGGCCATGAGAATCTGTACATAGATATCCTAGGATTCTGAACATATAGAAGGAACATGCAACTTCAAACTGCCCTGAGCCTAGCTCAATCAACGACCATATTCATCAGACGCGAGCGCTCGCGAAGAGCGTAATCAGCAAGTCCCCCCATGAATTCTCACAGAACCAAACTGTTCCCAACCGACGGGAAGCTTGACGCAAGTTTGGTCCGACGCCTTGGAGATGCGAACGCCCTGGCAGTTTCTGCCTTGGTAGAAGCTGGCCGTGGCCTGTTGGAAGTTGAGCTTGACCCCTTTGATCTTGTAGTTGCCGCTCATGTTGGTACAGCCGCAGGCGGAGATCGTGCCGACATAATCGCCTGCGCAGGAGGCACTGGTGTAGGGGTAGACGATGGTAGCGGTGGCCGATGCCAGGAGAGTAGCAATTGCAAGGAATTTCATCGTAGACGAGGAGTGGGTTGTTTCTGATCTTGGGAGGTTGAGAATGAGTTGCTGGATGGATACTGATGGCGGATATGGCTCTCTTTATATACCTTGGACAGATCACCCTGCGGTTGAAATAGGAAAGAGGTCACCTGGGCATTTGAGATAATTTCAAGGATATATATTGAAATGGCTCGTATTTCTGCATGCCAAGTGAAGCGGTTTGTCGGACACGAAAGCTGATGCGAGCTGCGTCAACCATCACCACCGCGATGTAACGCTGTCAGCAATGAACGAGGCACTGTGTCCACTATTTCATACTGATTGGTGATCCCCAGATTGAACCATGCTCCCCAGCCTTCCTCATCGCATCTGCAAGTGTTGGAATATTGCCGTGTTGGGAAGACTCAATCCAGGAGGGTCGTTTCGTTAAGATAATTGGTGAGGCTCCTCTCTGTTCGGTTCATGGGAGGCGTATGAAGGCGTCAGATCTTACGATCGTCGCGGACTCAAGGCAGGGTTCTGCAAGGGATAGCCAATCTCGATGGGAGTCCCTGTCGGTGTGCCTTTGTGTATCCTCGGCACGGGCGACCTCCTGTATCTAGTCGATACGGGCGACGGAAAGACCGGCAAAGAAGGTCTTTTGTGACTATTCAGGCATTCATTGGTATCCGCCGTGGTTTCTACCAGAAAGCAGCCAGGCGTCGGTCCAAGCCGTCGTCACCCGACAGGAGAGGTCTGCCGTGACAGCGATGTTCTTGCTTCGCGCGTGGAGGGGCCATTGGGACGAGGGTTCTCTTCCCTTCTACCGTATGTTGGCTGAGAACTAGGCATGTATGTCTTTCCAAGTGTTGCTGGGCTGTCTGGTAACGCCTAGGTAAACTGCCGCACTATCACTTGATGAGGCAGAGTCAAGCCAGATCCATATCCAGCTCGATTGCTGTCGCTCAGTAGTATGCCCGGGGAGCTCCCACTCGAAAGGCAATTGACTGTAGCTTCCGAGAGTCGGTTGCGGGCGATCCCTGCGTTGACAGCATTGGCCCCCATGCTCGTTGTTATGTCCTTCCTGCGCAAGTCCATCTGGATGGAGGTTGAGCCGCGCCGCAAGAACCGTCTGAGAGTCCTTGAGGGTGAAGCGAAGAGAAAGAAGAACTGCTTTAGGTAAATGTAGTCGAGTTAATGCCACCGGGAGTTGACGGCTGGACCAGCCAACATTTCCTACCGGATGGAGAGGGATGTTTTACATGCCATTTGCCTTGGGATGCATGCAATATCTTAAAATTCAAGGTAGACTGAGCTAATTGCGATCAAATATTTACAGCACAGCACGTATGTACACAATTGCTGGTGATGGCCCGGCCAGCTAACAGACACACAGACAACGAGCGACAGGCGAAGTAACGACAGAAGCAGTAAAGAATGTCCACAATGCTGAGAATCATCAGCTGATTGTGATTAACAAGGAGACCCGGTAGTCAGGATGTGCTTCGCCTCCTGGGCATAAGTGCATCCGTTGTTGACATTGGAGTCCGAAAAGCCCGCGGACCACATCATGATGCCTCCGAAAGCCGGATTGTTCTGGTACTGGGCCACGAGCGAAGCCAAAGCGCTGGGCTCGAGATAGTACTGCGCGCCACTGGAGGTTCCCGTCGCACCCAGCGGCGACGCAGGGACCCCGATAAAGATCTTCGCGTTGGCCGAGGGGGTGTTGGCCACGTTGGACACCCATTGATCGTAGTTGATGGCGCCATTGACGGAGCAGCCGGGGTTGTTGTAGAACTGCACCCAGATGTAGTCAAACTGCGCGTTGGTGACAATGACCTGCATGTTGGGCTCCGGAATGGGACACTGCGGCGCACCGGTGATGTAGTACGTGTTGGAAGGGTCCGAAGCAAAGTTGGAGCGTAGCTTGCTAATCATATACTGGTAGTATTGGTTCCCGGCGTAGCCTTCGATGTCAAAGTCCCAGCCGTTGACAAAGGTACTTCCAAAGGGTCGAGGCACGCTTCCACCCTGGGTATTGCCGTATGCCTCCCAAAGGTTTTGGCCAATGGTCTCGGCCTCGGCCTGAGAGGAGAGAGAATACGCGCCGACGGCGCCTCCGAGAGACAGGATGACCTTGACGCCGTTGGATTGGCAGGTCTTGATGGCAGAGGCCAGAGCGTCGCAGTTCTGCGGCTCCCCAGCGGGAGAAATGTAGCAGGACTGGCCGATGGTACCGGAGGCGATGGTGTTGCCATTTCCGTACTCATACAGGAAGGCCAGCACAATGATATCGATGCCAGAGGTCGACGTGCAGTAGGCGGCCAGGTCGTTGTTCTCGACTGTGCCGCCGCCGTTCTGGCCCCAGTACACAACGTTCTGGGCACCGGACGCGCGGGAGGAGATCCTATGAGGCATGGCAGATACGGTAGCAGCCATCAGGCTGAGGGCACTGAGTGCTTTGTTAAAGTACATGGTGACGAAGTAAATGGGTGGGGGCCCGGGATACAAGGAGTGACAGAAAGTAAACGATATTTCAGAGAACGATGAGAAGAGAAAGGACAGATTCGTCAAGAATCTTGAGGCGAAAGGACTGTTTGCGTTGGAATGATCGTGAGCAAAAGCTGCCATGGTGTCGAGACAGTCGCCTCTTTATATCCCATTTCCAACCATGCCTTCTCCTGCGACTGTCTAAGAGCACTTTTACTCGGCATACATCCGAGCAACAACTCGATGCCACCTTCGTCCTCTCCATGCGATGGTGACTTCCTGAAGTAGGATAATGGCTGTAGAGCGTTGCAACTGGCAATTGAAACTGATAGAGGAAGCATGGCTGAAACACTCTAAACAGGCGTACTCCTCGTGAAAGAATCACTCAATGGAATTCCATAGGGATGCCATCGAAAGGCGCCGAACCTGAATCGAGTCAGAGGGCGATCGGCAAAGACGATGTAACTGTGATGGCTGTTGATTGATTAAGCTCATGCAACCGTGCTTCGGGCACGAGTTGGCCGAGTGACTTCGACCCTCATCCTGAACAATGTATACCAAGCTGGATGTTCTCCCGACTGGCTCGGGGATAGGGAATGATGGGACATGTTCTTCTGTTGCGACGCTGTAATCTCCGCACCAGCAACCCTGGCCTTATAGCTGACTCTGATACGCCCGTTGTCGCTGCAGATAATCATCCGGGTCGACACTAAGGAGGAACGACTCACAAAGCCGACTAGTAAGTACCGGTGCTTCAGAATCAACCAGGGTCTTGGACCGATATAGTTAAAGGCCCGCAGAGTTACATTGCCGTCGAGGCTTGAACCTCTTGATACAAAGCCTTGAACTTTAACCACCGCCATGTCCCTAAGGGGCCAAGACCATATAGAATCATCTTTTAGTTCAAAGTGCCACACCCGAAGCCTAGATTGAGCTTCTACCTGAGTATAGGTGGCAGTTTGAAGTTTCTGAGTCTTGCAGGTGAGTAAGCACTAGCACATACTTTAAGAACATGGTGCATTTAGCAGGGAGGGTTTACTCTGTGATAGATACATGCCGACTGCACAGAAACCACCCAGCTGAAAAGGTGTCCAGAGTCCAGACAACCATTTCTAGCTAGTCGAGATAGTAGTGCAGTGCATGTTCAACAATATATGTGTTAAGCGACTTATGACTGTGCAATCTGCCGAAGCGCGTGCCTCGCAGTTCCAACAGATGAGTTAGTCCTATATATAAAGCCCTGAGACCACTATTGACACTCTTAAATCGACTGCTCCCATGAAGAATAATGGCCGAGATTGGCCGCCAAATGGCCGTGCTATTGCCGATCACGGAGGATCCGGCAACTTCCGAACTTCCGGCTGTCATTTCTGTCAATCTGTCCTTTCTATCCACCTTGGAGACATTGATATTGATCTAGATGCTCCGAATAGAGTATTTAGACCATCCTAGGAACAATGTCTCGCCCAACATATTGCAAATGGACAGAAGAAGGAAAAGCACATCTCGGCTGGGCTCTTCTTCATTCTGCATCGTCGACCGTCGGCGCGTCTCGTAGAACCTCAAATTGCCCAATTAGGGAATTAGTGGATCGACACTATCCGCGGGCAGCCAATCGACCAACGCGATGGCATCTAGGCAAAAGCCACATCCTCACCGACTCGCGCCTTCAGGGGAACATGGCCAAAGATGGTGTCGAACGAGAAGATAAATATTTCGGCTTCAGACTTTCGTGGAGCTGATCCTATTAACCCGAGCAGTGTGGAATTCAAGCATCATGAGGGAGCTTTAGATTGCAGGATTGCTCCATATCTGGGAACAACCACAGCGAAGCCAGTTGGAAGACCCCTGATCGACAACAAGAGCCAGTATTGCTGCAATGCTGTCAAAATACGAGTATGACATCCGGGAGCTTCCACCAGACGACCGCATCCGGTGCAGTGTGAAGTACAGGAAGCCTCTCTATCTCATCTGCAAGGCGGCCATCTGGTCTTTTCACCTCTACTTTCTCGTGCGCTTGCTCCTGGTCATCACAGCACCCCAGCAGACCTGGCAGTTATGGCTGATGCTTCTTGTCGAGTATATCTTCGCCCGTAAGTCATCGAGAATTCAGGCGCGGTGTGCATGCTTGATGGCAACTGACTCCAGGCCAGGTATGCCCCGGAATGATCAGCTCCTCACGGTAGCAGCAGGCATGTCGGTGCAAAGCCGTCCCCGGGACCGACTCCATGGCAGCGAGCATCTGCCTCAAGTCGACGTCCTGATCCCCTGCTGTGGAGAGCCGACGGATGTAATTTTGGACACGATGGGCGCGGCCTGCACAATGGACTATCCAGTCACTCATTTCCGGGTGCTTCTGCTGGATGATGGGGCCTCCCCTGCGCTGCGGGATGCCGTTGCAAAACTACACTCCCAGTGGCCTCACCTGTCTTACCACACACGCGGACAGCACTCCGGCCGCGTCTTTGCCAAAGCCGGAAACCTCAACTATGCACTCTTCTCGTTGCAGAACGAGGTTCAGCCCGAGTTCTGTGCGGTTCTGGATGCCGACTGCATGCCCGCATCCGATTTTCTGCGAGCTACGCTGCCTCATCTGCTGAAAGATCCCCAGGCCGCGCTGCTCACGACGAGGCAATACTACTATAACCTGCCCGACGGTGACCCGCTGCAACAGTCTCGTGTGCACTTCTACACATGCCACAATTCCGAGCTTGACCGGAAGGGAGCGGCGATCGATGCAGGATCCGGTGCCGTCTTTCGGCGGAACGCGATCGTGGACGTGGGCGGCTATCCCACCTTTTCCTTTTCGGAAGATTGGCAGTTATCGCTGATGCTGCAGGGCCTGGGGTATCGGACGCTACAGGTGCTGGAACCTTTGCAGTTGGGATTGGTGCCATCGTCGCTTGACGGGCATATCGCCCAGCGAAACCGATGGCAGATTGGTCACTCCCAACAGCCGTCCGTGTTGTTCTCGTCGAACCAAGCCATTCCCCGGCATCTGCAATGGAGCATTGCCCTCAATGGAGTATCCATCGTTCTAGGGCTGGTTGGGTACATGATAGGATTCGCAGCAGTTCCCGTCCTCTGCACTTCGGGGCGTCTGATCCCTGCGGGATCGCCCCTGTTGGTCCGGATCCAAGTTGTTTTGGCGGTTTTCTACGTCGCCTTGACGTGGACACATGGGTTGATTCAATCTGCCCACACGGGCTTTCACATCGGGCCATTCGCCCACCTGGAGAACAGCTGGCTTGCAAGTAGTAAGTCTACGCTGTCAGCCTCGAACTTTTCCATAGAGTGCTAACAAATCTAGCTCATATGCTCGCGATCATTCGATTCCACTGCTTCTCGAGCAAACCAAAGGGCTCTTTTGTCACAGGGAGTAGTGCGAATTCGTGGAACCGCTTCACGGAACTGCCGATCTACAAGAAGCTGCGTAAGGATTTGTTGGACAATGGACTTGCATACAGCCTCTTTCTCTACCTTGCGACTCTAGGCACGTTTCTGCTGTCATTTTATGCGGCTGCGAGGAGCGATCATGCTACTGGTGCTACGACTGCTCCCAAACGACTGATCAAGGAATTGCTTACCACGGTGGCGTGGCCCCCTATGCTGCATATCGGCTACCTCACTGCCAGCAATCTGTGGGTTCCAGTCGCATATCTGCTGCGTCGTCCAGAGTGTCCCGAACGGAGATCGAGGATGGCCGTGAACGAGCGTGGTATCTTCTTCCCGCAGGCGGATGTCCAGATGAATCTCCTGCACCAGAGTCGTCCTCCATTGGGCTCCTACAACCATTATGTCCTAGTGCCTTTCGTCTTGCTTGCCATTCTTGTCGCGGCGTCTCTCTTGTGAGTCTTTGGACGTAGCACTTGACCAAGCGTGGGCTACTGGCCGTCCATTCACGAGTAGCTTAGGGCCGCTGTCGGTTTGAAGCAAAGCCGTGTAATTGTAGTATTGCAACTATGTCGTCTATCCGAGTTGCCGAATCTCAAGGACCGAGTGAATCTGTCGAGGTATACTGAATCAATCAATGACCAATCCGAGTCGAACTCGAGGATGTACGAGAAGTCGACTATTAAGCCTACGTGGTCTTTCTACGTATGTGACCTCCATGAGTGATCCTTTGTATGTATGCTTATAAACACATCGTACATATGGCATTCATATCATTATTGGGAACATATAGAATAAGAGCACAGTCGCCTACAACTTATGAGTCATATATACCGGGATCATCAAACCCGATCCGCCAACAAGACCTCATTTTCCTCGCTCTTTCGGCTCCAGACCCTGACAGAGTCAATATAAGATTTGACAGTATTCCAGCCAACAGAATAGAAAAGAAGACTCCACAGAGCGATGTTGTATCCCAGGATCTGCATAGAACTGATGGGAGTGTGCCAGAGAAGGACCGAGATCGCAATGAGTAGAATGTTCTTGGGAATGCTGATCAGCGTCATTGCTAAGCCGGACGTTTTGCCGATCTTTGTGGGTCAGCAAGGCACATCGTCTGTTCTCTTCTTGAAATACACTCACCAGTAGAAAGATCGAGACATTGAGCATGAAGCCCATCGCGGCACTCAGGGTCAGAACGGACCATCCAGTCTGTGCGATTGAACTCCACTCAAAAGAAGCGAATTCTGCCTGCCAGGCCACCACCGAGGTCATGACAGCGCATGTAGGCGCAAAGTAGTAAAGACTGACCAGCGGGTCCATCTTCTGGCCACTGTCGGACAGAAGAATCTGGACCATGACGAGCCGATTGGCGTCGAAGACTAGACTGGCGAACTGGAAACAGAAGCCCAACCAGGAAAATCTGATCTCCCCCGACACAGCCATTGTGACGCTCATGGTGATGATGAGAATGTTGATGAATGCCCCAATTGAGGGCTTTGCGACTTTCCAAGACCAGCTCGTGATAAGTGTGACAACAGGACCAGCCGCCTAGAGAATGATTAGCATATCGCACTCAAGGCATGCAGGGAGTGAAGTACCTTGAGCATCTGGATGAAGGAGATATTCAGATAGAGATAAACCACATTGCTGCAGACTAGAGCCCCGCAATACAATAGGCCAATGGGGAGTATTGACCGACAGTAGATCCGGGTATCCATGGGTATATTCCTCCGGCCATCGAGCAATTTCGTCGTCCGTGCAAGGACTTGGGTGACAATGGTTGCAAAAACCAAATGCCAGCATGTTAGGATGATAGCTACGGAATCAGCAATTGAGCACAGAGGCGCAAAGGGATCGGTATTCAAACTTACGATAATCTGCGACATGTCAGCTTAACATTGCATGCAGGGGGATTGCAGGAACAGGTCAACATACGAAAGTCTGTGGAATTGATGATCCATTTATTCAGTAGAATGGTAGCATTGGACCAGAATATCCATGATAGGACATCCAGGACCAGATGCCAGTTCGACTTTTGGTCGCCATAAAGATCATGAACTGCCATGAAAGCGATAACGCTCCATGGATCTTCTACAGAATGATTGTCGACTACCGTGCGCACAATAGAAGTCATGTTTCACTAGCCTAGTTGGCACGACACACTTATATACATAGCCATTGAAATGCCTTGGGCCGACTACTACGTTATATTCCAACCCAAGAGAACTAGATCCACATTCCGACAGAGAACAATGGCATAGAGAGCAGACTGGAGTGACTGAGCTTGTTGGTGGAGGGTGATGATGGGATGTGCCAAATGCGGAAGTCCGCAGAGATGGAGTGCAACCCTACAAAGTGGGATGACAACGAGGTTCGGAAGATGCCACACAACGATAAATGCAGATAGAGGGCTCTTGAATATTGTCCCCAGTGTGCAGTTATTCTAGAGACGTACGAAATAGGATTAGAATATGTACACATTGAGTCTGCGGCAGATACAACATGGCCATAACATATCTGTAATGAAAGGACCAAGTCTAGAATACCCAGAATAAGTACAGTAGGTGATAATGGACCTTGTAACTCGGGAACAAGCCGATAGGGCCATACGTACTTGACTATAATGTCCGCATTCGGACCCAAGCGTCGTTTATGTTACCACCTCAGCAAAGGACAGTAGCATGTCATTTTCTCGGTGAGATGCCCCTCTAAGTTTAAAGCCAATGTCTCTCCCCTGTTCAACATATGGTATATGGTAAGTCAAGTACAATGGCTGTCTCACTGGAAGAAGACGTGCGTGTCAACAGTGAAAAGGCCGTCGAGTCGCTGAAGCCATGGGCATTCAGCTGGAGGTTCAACACTCCACTGGATCTTATAGAATTGGGACAGGCAGGCGACAACAGGTACGTTTATAATACTTGAGACTTCACATAGACTGACCAAGACCTCGAAGCTCCCGAGCCCGTGTGGGGATATGGACCATAGTAAACATTGTCTCTACAGTTGCAATTGTAAGCACAACCGCCCAACAAGACGTGAAATCTACTGACCATGCAAGATATTCACCAACAAGTCTATTTTCGTCAACGAGTCGTTCGGCAACTGCCAGATCGCCTTTGCATCTTACCACTTTTTCATAACAGGGTTGACCCTATGGATGGCATCGCGTCCATGGTGCGGTGTTTTCACTGCGAAACGAGTGCCAGTCCACCAGACGCTGCACTTGGCTGTACTTATGTGTCTGCAGGTGATTCTGCAGAATTTCTCGCTGGCATATTCATCAGTCATCTTCCACCAACTCGTTCGACTACTTCTGACACCGCTCACCGCGCTCTTGAACTATCTTCTGTATCGCGCAACGATTGCCAGGGCATCCATCTTACCCCTGATAGTGCTTTGTAGCGGCGTCGGAACTATCTCATACTATGATGCACTACCTAAGTCAGACGGCAAAGTCACAGCATCTTCAAAGGGCGCGGTTTTTGCCTTCACCGGCGTCGTTGCCAGTGCGTTATACACAGCATTCGTGGGACGCTATCACCGGAAATTCGAAATCAGCAGTGTTCAACTCCTATTGAACCAGGCTCCAATGAGCGCGGCTATTCTTTTGTGCGTGGTCCCTTTTGCAGAGACATTGCCAGCGACGGCCGTTCTCTCGACATCATTATATGTCTCTATCTTGGCTGTAATACTTCCTTCCCCAGACTCTCCTTGCACTTGCTGGCTAACCCTGTCTTCTAGAGTGGTATCCTTGCTTGTCTGGTAAATCTATCGCAATTCATCATCATTGATGCTGTTGGCCCTGTCAGCAGTACTGTCATTGGGCACTTGAAGACCTGTATCATTGTCGGGTTGGGATGGGCACTCAGCGATCGGCCAATTTCGAGAGGAAGCCTCGTCGGTATTGTAATGGCATTGACAGGGATGACGTTGTATGTGTGATTTTACCTAGGTCAACCCTTCAAGATTGATGACAAGCTAATCTGTGTGTTTGAAATCAGATACATGCGTATAGGGCTTCGCCGCCGCTGAAGAATTGCCGAATGCGGCGATGCTAGGACCGACGAAACCGTTGCAAAGTAGGTCACTTTCTTTGAATGCCTATACCAAACCAAGTCTTATACATCATATTAATTGATGTGGTTGCCTAGTAGTGTTTGATTTACAAAATCTGCGATACAATCGTAATGGCTTCATCACAGAACCAAGTCTACTCTCAAAATATCTAACAATAAAGTAGCGTAGCACTCATGTTACTATAGGAGTAATCATGTGGGGCACCTGCATTCAGTGAACTGCTCCAAAGGGAACATAAACCGCAGCCTGTGAGCCCAGGAGGAGGTGCTTAGAGAACTCTTTGCACAGCGGCCTGAAGTGCTCGCAATGAGCATCCTCGATATGCAGGCATTCCATAGTCTATCTGCCCTTGCCAAAACCAGACAACCATGGCCTGGATCATTCACCAGCTAAATATTAATAACTAGTTAACTACTATAATTCTAGATAATCATTACATGGATCTAGGCACACACTTGAACTATCTACAAGGAAGCAAGACTCGCCAAACTTCTGGGAATGATATCAAACAACGCAGGTACTTCGTCTTGTAGTTCTTCTATATATAAAGTCTAGATCAGCCAACTAAAAACCCCCTTGGATAGTAAATATCCCCCAAATCCAACTCCGTGATGGCGTCTGTTTTTGTATTCTTGTGCTGCGAATATACCTTTCTTTCGCCCGCCACCAGATGATGAATATTGAGCCGGGTGCTGTAGACCATATTCCAAGCTTGAGCTTCATAGAATGTGTTGTCATCACCACCATGAATATCAGAGTGGCGTGACGCCGGACCAGCATGCTTATACGTGCCGATCAGATTAGGAAATGTAGCGAAGCATTTCAGCTGTCGACGGCCGTTACTGCCAGCGCACAGGTCACTCATGGCATTATCGACTGCACAGTTAAGGTGATCGACGGAAAGCGCGGCAAGGATTCTCTGAGCACCTTGTCTTGTCACGGCGTATCCGTAGGTACAGCATCCCATCTCGGCCCGATATAAGAAGCGCGTCGTCTCAACCGGCAGGTTGGGATACTGTTCCTTCCATGTATCCAGCGGGCCGCCCCAGCCGTCGCGTTTGTCAACGCTGGGGACGGTTGGGTCCTCTGGGATGGCGAAGAAGGTCGTCTCGTTGGCTCCGGGGCCCGAGGCGCAGCCTCCAATCCAGAGGATATCCCAGTTTATGCCATAGGGGGCTTCTTTGGGTGCGGCTTCCTCCCCATTTAGCTGGCGTACCCCACGGGCAAATTCGCGGAGTTGTCGTTTGATGGCCACGTCCCAATCCGCATCGTCTTCTAGGATAAGGGCAGTTGTGTAGGAGTTCTGGAGGACCCTATTCAGCCGTTAGCCACGGTCTGGGAAATGTATCTGCTGACAGTGTGCTGTATTACATTCTCAATGCATTCATATGTGCGCGCCAGCAGGCCACCTCAGTGGGCTTCATGAGAGTTAGGTTGACTCCCTTGTTCCAAGGTTAGCAGATCAGTAATAAAGTATGGATGATGGCGCGTACATTGGGTAGAGATCTGGGATCCAGGTCGTCGGGTCGCACACCGTCAACCCAGTCTACCTTGAAACCAGCAGCGAGAGATGCTAAAGTCAGAAAGTCTCGTTTATCGGTCCGTTCTTTCAAGCCAATTGCATAGATATGTTCGAACTAGACCAGTTGGGTTAGGTATAAGAAAGCAATATGGGATATAATGGGTCCTCACGCCTAGAGTCTCATTCTGGGTATGCGAAAGGATGTCATCGCTGAGGACGTCCCGGCTGATGAACGGCCAATTCGTATCTCTGTAGCGTTCACTGACTCTCGGCCAGAGGAAATAGAGGCCGACATAGAAAACAAGTACCCCGGCGAGAATCTTGGTAACGTTAAGATGTCGGCGGGTTGTCAAGATCATGTTGCCAGATTCGCATAGGGCGTTTTGGAGTCAACTGCAACTGCTGAATGGACTAATCAACGGCATCACCTAAGGCAAGTATCCTGTCGACACATCTGCCCGGGTTATGATCTCTTTAGATCTTATCCATGAACACAGCGAAGAGAGACAGCCCTACCTTTCGGTGATTCAATCAACTACTCCACTGTGACATGTTCACATGTGGAAACTTGGGACGAAAACAGCTGCTGTCATAATCCTTGGCAATGGTTGTTCCCAATTTGGGACCCGCACCAGGTGATGTATGGAAAAGGGCAGTCAAATGAGTCATTTCCTGGCGAGCTGCCCGAAAATGGCTTGTTCTGTAGTGTTCACACTGCTCAGTGAATCTAACAATGGCCACTGAGGGATGCAGACTCTCTGGGCTGCTTAGAACGAAGTACTCTGCAATCCTAGACTTAATTAATCGCTATTATTCTGACATTTGAATCCCTCGATCCCCCCTGAGAAGGTAGTCTAAGTTAGGCTATTTGTGGGCATTATTCAGAGATTTTGAGACATATCATCAGCCATGGCATGGGAACACCATAGATACGCAATCAGTAGGGTCAATGTTAGCTAGCTCAGAACAGGTTTGACCCGGTCCTTTAGTAAGTCTGAACATGCCTTATTTAGGAAACATTTGCTCTGGTTTGTTTTCGTCAACCAGGTGGTTTGCCAGCAGGTCCCCTTGGGTTGGCCTCCCATTCAATGTAACATTGTCCTTGCCCATAACAGTAAGCAAAGGGAACAAACCTTCTGGCCAACAATTTGCTTTCAAACAGGGTTGAGATCCTTCTGATATCTGAACCCTAAAACTTTCACAGGGGAGGGGTTAATTCACAGGGACAACACATGAAGGCACATTTTTGATGCCACACTAGCAGTGATAGGATTCCCCCCTCTAAAGAAAGAAAGAGAAAAGATCCTCGGCAATTGCTGCGGGAATGGGGGTGCTCAATCTAAATTCCAGAACCCGTCCCAAAGCATTCCTCAGCGCCCAAATGCGGCGAAGTGCCCCATTTGCTGAGCCCCTTGCTCTATGTCATTCCACAGCCGAATTCTGCTCTATTTTTTGTTCATCACGGCCCTTGGTGTGTTTCTGTTTTCCATTTCTTTCAGATTTTGTTAGGCCATTTGCCTCTTATCGGCGTTGTTGCAACCGTTGTCAAATACCAGCAGCCTACAAGTGGATGGCTGATTAGCAGGCATGGGGCACTGAGACGGCTGCCAAAGCCATTTGGAAAGACCAATGCTTCAATCCATTATTATACGTATGATTCTTTTGCCCTGGAAGTGTCTATTATATTGCACCTCTTGCATCCCGACTCAGCCCCAGCAAAGACTACCCTCGTCCGCGCGATACAGCACGTTCCGTCATCCTCCACCAAGGATTGGAAGATCAAACTACGGGCCCTTGAAGACTCGCCCGAGCACGAGTCCCGGCCGGGAACATATAGAGAGTACATATCAGATAGAGGACTGGTCCATTGAAGCATCAACAGTGCTCAGCCGAGCCTTCCGATTGACAGGACTCATAATGAACTAAGAACAGCTCTGAATCGATACCAGTTTGACAAGGTAGTTATACGCCCTCCGGCGGTTTGGAACATTGTCTGTGTCTCGCTTGAAGGGACAGACCCTGTTGAGCCGAGGGAGGGATTGGCCCTTGTCGCAACAGGAGATTTGCCGGTACCATTGGGCAGGGTGCCAATGTGAACTTTGCCCTACTAATAGGAAAGAATCATGAACATCTGTAGAAGTCCTGGTTATTTACACCTCATTCCTGCGCATTTGAAGTAGCCAGATGGAACCGCTGATGATATTAGAAGACTGATCATATGAATGTCGATCAGCGTAATGAAGACCACATTTGGTGCTTTTCTACGTGGAAGCTGGTAGATAGTGCACAGGGACATGATTGCCAGGGGCACTGGCATGTTTACCAACCACAGGTACCTCTCTTACCTGACACCGACAAAATAGCGCATAGTGGCCATACCGTTAGGCTTTGCAGCCTTGTTACCCCGGCGAGTCTCCCCCCAGAGTTCAGAAATGGAGATATGTTATGTGTACTGTTTGTCTATTAGATTCTTGCATATCAACAGCGTAAGTTGCCCTTGAACATCATACCAACATGCCAACTCTTTCTCTTTCTCTCTTCTCCTAGCCTCTACCAGGTTTCTCTCTTTCTCTTACCAAAATGAGGCTTCATCACTTTCTTCTTCCCATAGCGCTCACAGCTACTGCAGGGGCCCAATCCCTCAACATCGTTGCACATGAGGATGATGATCTGCTCTTCTTCAGTCCCACTGTTCTCCATGAAGTCCAATCTGGCCTCAGCGTCCGCACCATCTTCCTTACCGCTGGAGATGCGGGCCAGGGTGCAGACTATTGGATGTCTCGGCAGGAAGGGTCTAAAGCTGCGTACGCCCAAATGAGCGGCGTCGCCAACAGCTGGACACAGTCGGACGCCGGTATCCCAGGCTTCAACATCCCTATGTTTACTCTGGACCAGAATCCCGGTATCACGCTTGTCTTCCTTCAGCTACCAGACGGGAACCAGGGAGGAGAAGGCTTTGGATCGGGAAGTCTGCAGCAACTGTGGCAAGGAAGCATCGACTCTCTGACTTCCTGGGGCGGGTCCTCATACACTAGGGACGACTTGGTGAATGTGTTGAGACAGCTGGCCGATAACCTTGGCTACAGCCACATCAACACCCAGGACTTTGTTAATGGTTACGGAGATGGAGACCATAGCGACCACCACACCACTGGTTATTTCGTCCACGAAGCCTTTGCTGATTGCTTCAGCGACGCGTCAATCACTGCTTATATGGGCTATCCTGTCACGTCGCAACCAGCTAATATTAATGCAGCGTCTCTTGGACAGAAGAAGGCAGTTTTCTATACATATGGTGCTTATGACAGGAACACATGCCACAGTGATGCGACCTGCAGCGGACGACAAGAAGCGCTCTGGCTTGAAAGGGAATACTATGTCGCCGAATTGGACCAATCCAACTGTAGGAAAGCTACCACCAAGGCTACGACCAAGGCTTCGACCATGGCTGCGACCAAGGCTGCGGTCTCTACCAGGGCAATCCCTTCGGCATCCCCAACCCATTCACATAAAGTGATTCAGAAGGCTGCTGCAAGCATGACAGCATCTCCATCCGCTGCTTTGCAATCCGGCACCCCCTACGTACGTTTCACAGGAGACTCTGTACATGGTATGGTCGTTTCTGGAGTATTATGTGTCTTTGTCGCTATTTTGTCTGCTGCTGCCCTTCTTTAATCTGCGTCTGTGGCTCGGATATTGCATGAAATGTGGATTCTGTGTGTCGGTTTCTTGCCGTCTTGTTTGGATATCGGTGCATTGCCTTTGCTTTCTCGCTTCTTGTTTTGATATTGGTGGATACCATCACTGCCATTGGCCACATGGAGGACTCAGTGAGCATGGGATTGGATACCTAGGTATTAGTCTTTAGATGTCTGAAAGAGGCGTTATTACTATCCAAATGATAAATGCAGACAGAAGCTCTTGACCTATTATTTACAGTAGAAGATACTTGAAGATAATATAGAATAGGATTGGAAATATGTAGATAGTTGAGACTGCAGCAGATATGATGGCCATTGCATACATATTTAAAAAGCACAAGTCTAGGACTACCAAGAATGGGTACAGTAGGTGATGAAATAGCTAGGCCAGGCATCGACATCCATGAGCCGCTTACATTCGTCTGGATCGAACTCGGGGTTGTGGAATGCTGCCAGACAGACCGAGTTTTTATCGTCCACCCAGCTGAAGGGATAAATCTGCTGTCGCGGAAGCAGGATTACCGCGTCCTTTAGTCTTTCATTGTGCACGTATTCCTCCTCGCAGAAAATCGACCAGGATGGCTGCCGCTGCCGGACCCGATCGCAGACATGCCGTCTCAATGATTCGTTCTTGAAGTTCTCGTAATAATGCTTGATCATAAGACTCAGCACGCCTGGCCCGGTCAATCCTTCTACAGACCCGTCGCCGGTTCCCTCGGGATGCTCCATCAAGAAGACGATGTTCATGAGCCAAAACGGGTGGCCCGGAGGAGATGCCATCCAGCCGTTCGGCACCGCTGCCGAAGCCATCACGTCCTCGCTGTGAGCCATTCGTCCTAAGAACGCGCGTTGAACCAGGGAGGACGTAGAGGGAGGTACAGAGGATAGAGTCTTGTGATGCGATGCCAGCGAAGTTCCGTGGCCGGTGAAGAGCGGTTCAACCGGGATGAGGGCTTCTGTATCTACGTCCGCATACATTCTGTAGCATGAGAGGATATGTCAGTTTGATAGTACCGGAAGAAGACACGGGAAGAAGAACGTACCCGCCAAAGAGATACATGTAAAGGTTGCGAGCAATGTCGGCTCGCAGGATCTCTTGCGGCAGTCCGGCATAAATATCCCAAAACCACGGAAAGTATGTCTGAACAAGCATGTTGTTCGTCTCATCATCCCACAGGACCCATTCCCAGTCTGGGTTCTGTTTTCGCATGGTCTGTACCCATGCTTGTGCCCTCTCAGACATGTTGCTTCCCGCAGGGAACCAAGTTTGATGGATGATCTTGGGAATTGTGACTGGGTCCTTCGAGACGGGGCGTGCAAGAAGGCTTCTAGCTGACACCTCGCGAGCCATCCATGGTTTGGAGAAGTGCGATGTCAGCCGGCTGGAGGATTCCAAGGGAACCACCGTCGAGTGGAAGTAGAATAGAAGGAAGATGATGATCGCGGCTCCAAAAGCGCACTGATAGCGCCGGCGCGAGCATTGTGCCCTCAAACAACGAAGTAATGGCGAGGATGATTGAGAGTCCGAGTGCATGATGGAAGTGTTCCTCTACAGGGCCAGAACAGTTGCTGATGGACAGTTGGGATTTCTACAGGGCTTTCCGAGGACATTATTGTACACTGTCAAGAGTTTGGCTTAGGCTGTTTCTTGAGTAATTCTAGGCGAAATCTTGACTGCCACGAGCATCTGGAGAGATTAATACCACCTACTGAAGCCGGACAGTCATTTCGAGAAGTTGACTCCACGACAGAATCATCTGCCGAATGCATCAGGAGAAGGATCACGGGGATACCTTCTGGCCAGTTAGACATGCCAAGATCCTAATGCGGATCACTTGGAGCAAAGAATGCTGCTCATAACCTGGATTGATCCACATGCAGCAACTGGGCCGGGCAATGGAATGTGGAGTTTCACATCACCACAACAAGTAACGCAGTAAGATGAGATGAATAAGCTGGTCTGGATTTAATATAATAGTACATAATGAAGCACCTGTCTTTATGTCTATATTTTAGGTAGCTTTTTAAGTTTTACTGGAACTCCTATTGGCGACGCGGAGCCCATTGTGAGCATGGGGTTGGATACCTGGGCATTAATCTTCAGATAGTTCTCTTGGACCTTTCTTCTAATCATTAAGATATTCAAGTTCTTGATAGTTTATGTACGTTGTGTTCCTGCAGCCTTACAGCTTCTGTATATATTATTAGCTATGCTGTCATCAACACTGGCCACGCCCTCTGATGTCATGTGTTATTATGGTGTCAGCATGCTCCTAGTAATTCTGCAAGGTTGTGAGACCTAACTACTTCTTTAGAGCATTAACTGCTTCTCGATGTTGGTTATCCATTGCCCATCTCAGTGCGGTTCTGCCATTCTTGTCTTTGGACTCGCGGTCAGCACCTCGTTCAACAAGGAGCCGAACAACATCAGCATGCCCTTGTCTTGCAGCCAGATGGAGTGGCCGGTGACCATGCTTATCCGCACCCTCCATATCAGCGCCCTTGGACAGCAACATTCGCACAATCTCCTCGTGTCCCGCGCGCGAAGCCCAGTGCAGGGCCGTCCATCCGGTATCAGTTTTCATCGTGACTTTGGCGCCGCGATGAAGGAGCAACTTTGCGACTCGTGCATGTCCCGCCCGAGCGGCGAAGAGAAGCGCCGTCCAGCCTCCCTCCATGGTGGTGTCGACGTCTGCACCGGCCTCCAGCAGGAGTTTGACCACGGATACGTGCCCTCTGCTGGCTGCGGCGTGCAACGCTGTCCATCCGTCCAGCTCCTTCCCGCCAACGGGAGCACCGTTACCAAGCAGGAGTCGCACAACAGCCGTAGAGCCCTCCCCGGCAGCCCAACGCAGCGCCAGGCCCCTGTCAAACCGCCAGCTACGGGTATCGTAGCCCGCATCGCCAAGTAAGCGGGTCGCGGTGTCATCCGAGGAAATCCCATCATCCACTATGGAGCCTTCATATGAAGAGTCAGAGGCGTACTCGTCGTCTTGGGAGCAACAAGACCCATGGAAGTCTCCCTTGGATGCGCGAATGAGCTCCAAAATCTGGGCGGCCGTAAGACGATCCGCTGGATTTTCCTTTATCATTGCCTGAATCCAAGGTATTGGTTCATTGTCGAATGCAGGATTTGGCCGTCCAGCTAGGTGTTCGAGCCACAATTCGGTGATGGCGTAATTACTGTGCATGAACGGCTGTATATTGTCTCTTTCATTCTTCTCAACTTGGCCCTGGTAGAACCGGTCCATGACCTCTATCGTGTCTCCTCGCAGAACCGTGAACATTTCGAGAAAAGTCACACCAAGGCTGTAAACATCTGCTGATGAATTGCGCGGCTGGTTAACGGTCAGAATACGGCCGTGACGAGAAAAGCCTACTGTTGGGGGACTCATACCTTCCATGCCAGAACTTCTGGCGCAGAATATCTTGGAGTAATTGCCATAGGCAGCTGGTCCGTTGTGCTTCTCTCTCTATCTTTCCAATCCAAGGCGGTCCCAAAGTCAGTGATCAAAACCTTTCCCATGTATATAAGTATATTGGATGGCTTTAGGTCCTTATGCCGGATTCTATTCTCATGCAGGTACACTAGTGCTGCCGTGAGACAGCCGAAATATTGCCGAATATTGACCCGATTTTCGTTGGGGAATGGCATCATTGCCAGGTACTCTGCTAGATTGCACTGGGCGACTGGCGACATGATGAGTGCGACATACTTGGGATCCGAATAACTGCCGATGTACTTGACCAGATGATGGTGCGACAGTCGCTTCAGCGTCTCCAGCTCGCGCTCGAAAGTAGCCAAGGCATCTCTGTTCTTCGCAAAGGTGCGGCCGCGGAGCATCCGCTTCCTGGCAAATTCATTTCGACTGAGCCGGCTCCACACAAGATCGACCTCTCCAAAGCCGCCTCGGCCCAGGGGTCTGATGGGTGTGAAATAATCGTCCCCATCAGTCGCAAAATGTCTGTGGCGGCCATCCCCGCTCTCGACGTCAGCCGCCTGCTCCGAAAGCACGAGGCACTGGAGCTCGACGAACTTGGCGCGAGCGCTGGCACCTTTCAGCCCATCCGGCAGCATCCGCTCGGAATAAGGGAGGGATATGTCGTACAGTCCCTCGTTGACGAAAGAATTCATGGCATCCAGCCGGTTGATGAATCGGAGCAATGTGTACGTTCGGGGTCGTAAGCTCCATGATTCTTTGCCGCTGAGTTCGAGAAGTCTGGTTACTCGTGGATATAGGGAGTCGGGAAAAGGCTTCTGAGCCCGAGGATCGATGAGGGGATCCAGCGGCGGTATTAGCCCTGCGAGAGCTTTGTCGATGGGATCAGAGTCCGCCATAATCCCATAATCTCGTTAGAGGGCAGATGTACAAGAATCCACTCCGAAACGAACTCAACCGGTTTGAATCCAGGGATCATGTCCGAACATTTGAAGCGCCGTGGCACAGAGGAGGCTCAGCGTCGTTGATCAGGTGGCCTCGAAGCTTGAAGTAGCTGCTGCCAAGCCCGAGTAATAGGTCGAACCAATCAGCATAGTGCAGCCATGTAAGAAAGTCTTCGTATGCCTGCGGGGTATCTTGAATCGTTGAGTCCTTGATGTTGCAAGGCTGAACAGGCGGGGGAAGACTGCTCGGAGGATTCTTCAGGAATAGGCAATTTACTGGTATTCTTAAGTTGTTAACTATCTAGTACGGTGGGCTATTGGTAAATTGTGGACTTTTGGCTTTTTTTATCAATTTACAGGTAAAGCAGGATATACTCTGCCCCCAGGTGATCTCCTTGGGCAACGATGTTGGTGGTGATAACTCCCTTCATAGTCATCGACTCTCGAACGGATTGAATCATGGTATCAGCTTGTATAGACTATTACCACTAGATTAGTTGCCAGGACCCCTTTTTAGTCTATTCGCTCTGTAGTGGTGTTTTGTTGTCATGTCAGGAACGGAGGTACAACTGCGGGGTTGCGCATTGGCGAGATATATTGAGAGGTATGCATAACATCGACAATACAGAACATGTATATAAATAATGGAGAGATTGCGCGTTGCGTAGAGGTCTGATAGGCATAAGGTAGTTGTATTATCATTAAATAGAATAATCATGGTCTTTACCTCGCATTCATAACTAGGGATCTCGGGAGCGCACATATATATATAGAGCCAGCCCAGTACGCAAAAGACAAGATGCTCATACAGTCATCAAAAAAGTACCCGTTGAGGGAACCTTGATAGCCTTGCCAAGGCCAATACCAATCTTTCGAATGGAGCCATTCGGAAGTTGTTGGCAAATTAAACACCCACGGCCTGGATGTTCGGCGTAGGAGCTCGGGGTCACCACCATGACACGACCTTCGACGGGCTCTGATACAACTGCCACCTGAACCTCCGAATGTGTTGTCCAAATCAGCACGATGGCGGAGTCATTCCGATCCAGCGCAAGATGCATCGCCTTCGTCCATGTCAGTAATCCCTGAGGCTCAAGTTGATAGTATGCTTCTGTAAACTCCTCGCCAAATGCCTTCATGATCAGGTCGCTCCCCTCCGACCTTCCCAGCCCGGACATGGAGCCCCATGCGGCCCAGGCGCCAACAACAATGTCCATAGGATCGTCCTTGCCAATCTTGATTGTATTGGTTGGCATGCCCCATGCCAGAGCCATCGCCTTTTGGGTTTCCTGGTCCGTGTACAACGGTGCCGGGAAGTGTCTGCTCCAGTCGAACAATTTTCCTTCTGACGGGCTGGAAAAGACACAGTAGGCTTTGGTGACCCAGTCAAAACCGACATTGGTCATCCGCAAGCCGTTCTCAGCAAGGACCAGGAGGTGGGTTTCATCATGCCGTGCGGCCCCAGGACTGATATATCCCATGCTGATCTCCTTGTCAGGAGTCAAAGAGCGGCCGCCGACGAAGAGGCAAGCCGAGAAATCCCCATCATCTACGTAGGCCTTGAAGAGGTCGTCTAAAAGTCCTTGAACGCTGCGGTCGTAGTTGATGATGGGGATCGTCCCATGCACGAGACCACACACCCCGAAGACGCGGTCTTGTTCATAGGTGCATTCTCTTGACCTCACCGCCTGTACGAGGTGCCAGAACGAGATATCACCGGTACGGTACAGCTGCCTGAGCTTCAACATCTTGTAAAGCTCGCTCTTCTGAAGTTCCAGGTTAATTGCGAATCCTTCCATGAGACCCATATCGAGCAAGAGCTTTGCAATTTGCTCACAGAGCCCAACAGTCTGGAAGAAGGTGCTGGCCGAGGTCATGTATCTCTCGGGTGTGCAGAAGAAAACGTTGTCCGGAAGGACCCCTTCCTGAAGGGTCCACACACGCTTGAACCTGAGATATTCATTACGTTAGCGTCTAAGCGTGACAGCAGAGAAGCTATTAACTGACCATGGTGCCTTTTCAATCAGCAAAATCTTTCCAATCCACCTGAACGCCTCGATAGAGTCGAACTTCCTATCTATATAAGAAGAGTTGGGGCCAAACATGCTCGCAACGGAGACTGTGGGCACGGAATACTCATCCAGGCGGAAGAACTCGTTGATCTCCTTGATAGCACCCAGTATCTCGTTCCAGTTGCCCTGTTCGAACGCGTCGTCCAACCAAACGAGACAGCCAGTGGCATTGCCGAAGTAAGCTTTCATCTGGGCAATTTCTAGCTCGTTCTTGCGCCTTTGGTCCAGGCAGAGGACGTCCATCCAGATATATCGCTCTCCAATCACCACCCGCGCCGCCTCAAGAATCTTCTCCAGTTTATCCTCGCTACTGATAGGGATCTTCCAGTCGACGCCATATTTCTCGCCATCGACGTTCCTTGTGCGACCCCACACGTGCGACACCACTGCGTATCGCACCCTGCTGCCGACCTCCTGGGACTCGACCACTCGCCTTTGGACTAGATCAAACAATCGAGACGGCACTGGGTACTCGGTTCCGCTGGACCATTTCTCCGAGTAAAACAACTGATTGCCAAAGTACCCCGGTCCGAAATCTGCACCGCGTCCCCATTGGCCATGCAATCCGCTTGTGAAGTCGTAAAATAGAGATCCCGTTCCATGGAGGGTACTGCCTCCCTCACCGGGGTCGAACGCCGGCCAATATTTCTTGTCAACTCGGACGCGGAAGTCTGGCACGTCGCCCTCCTTGTTGGCTTCTTGCTTGTCGCTCGAGCCTGCCGCAGCGCCCTCCTTGTTGGCTTCTTGCTTGTCGCTCGAGCCTGCCGCAGCGCCCTCCTTGTTGGGTTCTTGGTTCTTGCTCGAGCCTGCCGCAGCGTTGCTACTGGGTCCTCCTTCCGTTTTTCGCTGTCCGAAGAGCTTCTTCCTCTGCTTCCCCTGTCGTTGCTCTGGAGGACGTTCTGGACCGAAAGCTGCCCAGGCTTCGGAAGTGTCATTCCCCACCAGCGTTGTCTCTCCTGTCGCCTTTGCGGTGGGTTGAGCGGGCGCGGTTGCAGATGGCGCTGGATTAGGAGGTTGAGCTGTGCTCTGGCTCGCCGCGGGTGGCGGGGCCGTGGAAGACTTTTGCTGGGAATCGGCGCGCTGCGAGACAGAAGGGGTCACACTTGGTGTAGCAGCATTGCTAGTAGCGTTCTGGTCTGGTGTCGGTGCATCGACGAGGATTATAGAAGATTCACTTGAAACTGCACTGCTGGATGGTTTCTTCTTGAACAAATGACTTAGCCGGTCGCGAAAACGAGTCTTTTGAGCCATCTGGGGAGATTGGGATGAGGCTCCAAGCTGAAGAGCGACATGTTGAGGAAGAAAAACTGAACATAAAAAGGAATTCGGCCGTCACAAGTCACAACCACACCAGTCCATCATCGTATTCGTGTGGCTATGGTACTTCATCTGGTAGAAATGAGCAATGAGCAACTCAGCCGCACTCATATTTAGTGCCCAGTCGGAGGGATGCTGTAATACGAATTGGCACGCTGTGTAGATGGTCATATTGCCTGTTACAGACCCGAGTCACATGAATTACTGAAATTTATAATTAGAACTACACCCTTAGCACCTGAGGTTATCCAAGCCAATTGGCCGGATATGCACACTCCTCGTATATTAGGTTTCACTTATGCACTCCTGCTCTCCGGCCTCGTTGTGCGCTCTTCCTCTGCTTTGATTTGTCCAAAGTTGGCACTGGCCATCCAATTTCGGAGGGAATAATCTCTGCCAAGGGCGGGGTTGAATGGAAGTCTGCCTTGGCTATTCCAAATTGTCAGGCTCGAGGATACCCTCGGATTCTTGCCTCTATGTGTCGACAACCGAGTTTCTTCGAAGCCTTTCGGCGTGTGTGTCCGACTCCCTTGAGATCTTGGTTTTCGTCGTATTCTTCACGAGGCCGAGGGCCCGAGACATTGACCCTCCACAGTCGATTTCCATCATCCGAACGCTAACATGGTCGATCCGCTCTCCATTTTGGGGGCTGGACTTGGCGTCACTTCGCTCATCCTTCAGGTCGTTGACGAGTGCGTCAAAGGTACGTGCGACGCCAGACATCTTAACGATGACGCTAAAGGAAACTCAGGTTATCGGTACTATGTGCATGCGGCTAACATGCCAGAGCAGTGCCAGCACCTGCAGCTGCGGGTGCAGATGGAACAACAGCGATTCTTGAACTTTGCAACCGTTGCCGGTCTGTTGAGCGCTGATGGCGAGCTATCCGCCACCCTGAAGGTCAATCGGGCCATCCTAATCGCCGTCCTGGCGGAGGTTAGGAGCGTGTTTGACAAATATGCCGCCACAAACGGGCGGTACGTCAATCTCAGCTCATCCCGAGAAGTCGATTGGGAGGACCACTCGGAGCTGGGATTTGATGATGCGATGGAATTGTTGCGTTTCCCGCCGAGCCTGAAGAAACAATCGACATTTCCTTTCCTGAAGCATGAGAAAAACCGTGGAGCTCAGAGAAGGCGAGGCAACAATCTCCGCAAGATAGTGATGGAGCCGAAAAGACTTGTGTGGGCAATCTTCGACAAGGACAGATTTGAGGAGATGATAGCCAGGCTAGCCGAGCTCAACTCCTTTCTCACTGGCCTCCTGGACGGATCGAAGCTAGACGCAATCCAGGAAGCAACATCGGCAAGTTACCACGAGATCCTGCAGATGAAGAATGATATCAAGAGCCTGCAGGATCTTGTGCGTGCTTTCGGTCCCGAATCGCGCAGCGCCAGCAACGCAAAAATTCCAGAGCACCTACCGTCTCCTGCCGCCCTGGATGAAAGTCTCCAAGATGAAAGAGTGCGGAAATACCTCCGGCGTTTGGCGGAACTGAAGATCGAATATACCAAGATCGGACAGATGTCCGAGAATGTCAAGAACAGCTCGTCGTATATCCAGTCAATCAACACGAAACTGGACTTGGAATTATTTGTCTTTTCAGGCCCGTTGCGAGATCTCATCCGCCAAAATTGCCGCACACCGGCAAGCTGGAAAGACAAGCATGTTTGGATCGAATGGAAGCAGTCTCCATCGACCTATGGGGTACCGCTTCCACGCAGTGGTGAGGTTGAGATGCGACTCAAGCTTCTTACCGAGCTACTTTGCTTTGAAAAGCCGAGTGGCTTCCGCTCTCCGACATGCCATGGCTACGTGCAAGTTGAGGACGAGAATGACGAGCCAATGTTCGGTCTTGTGTTTGGCATTCAGGACGACGCCCTGTCTCACTCGTTTAGTATATACACATTGTACGAGCTGTTTCATGAAATACCAAAGCCTTCATTGACAGCCCGTGTATCACTTGCTAGAGCGCTGGCGGAAAGCATCTACCACTTCCATGCCATCAATTGGTTGCACAAAGGTATAAGGAGCGAGAGCATTCTCATTGCAAAGCCCGATGGAGCTCAACCTGATCTTTCCAATCCATATATCTCTGGTTTCGAGCTCTCCCGGCCAAGAATTATGGACAATATGACGGAGAAGCCAGCCTTTGATCCACTACGCGACTTATACCGATATCCAGCGGCTCAGTCCAGCTGCCCCTATCAGCAGTACCAAAAGTCGTACGACTTGTACAGTCTCGGAATTGTCATGATGGAGATCGCCCACTGGAAGCGACTTGAGGACGTCTTAGAGCTCGGGAGCCTGCAGGACTTGCGGCCACTTGCGCTACAAGGCGTAAGGCGACGACTCCTGGGGGATGTTGATGTGCCGGGTGATCAACAAGACAGAAGTTCCTTGAAGTCAACTTACCTCGATGCCCTTAGCGCTGAAGTTGGCGAAGCATACAAGGACATGGTTGAGATATGTCTCCGGTCGGACGAGATCGAGCCGCCCACTGTTGGAAACGAATCTAGAGGTACTATTGGTATTAGACTGCAACGACTCATGGACTCCGTGGTTATTAAGAAGTTACGACAATTGGAAGTGGCCCTTGGGAATGATTAATGTGTGTTAAAAGAGTTTAATCAACTAGAGCCCGGTGATGTTTGATACTGATGAAAGGATACTACAGACCTGCGGATATTAGATCATGTCACTAAATCCATCAAGCTGCAGATTGATAGCAGCAAAGCTTTAATTAAGAGCTGTATGACTCCATATATGCATTGATAACACTTCATTTCCTATAAGGTCAAACCTACATAATTAACGCATGGGGCGGAAAGGAAATAACACAGCATGAATGATATGCCAGTCTGTAACCCTGCATACTGCATCTCTGGCCTAGTCCAACATCGAACACAATGAAGCGCAATTCAATCGACTGTTACTGTTTATCATTAATGCTGATACCTGTGGGTCAGCCTGATCAAAATTGCCCGACGGTCATTGAGCCCAATGGTAATATATAGAGAGATACGGCCCTCCTTTCTTTGAATATGCAAAGGATATCCACGCTTGATAACGATTTGCCTCATCCAGATCCTTGCCTGCACTGCAATCCAATTAGCAGCTGCCAGAAGTGAAGGAGATGTGGAATGGAAAGCCAGCTACTCACTAGTATGCCTGCAAATTCTCCATAAAAACCTCTGCTTGTTCTGGCATGTCATGACGCTGGAAGAAAGCAGTCAATCTATGCGCTATCTTGGTCTCTGAAATCCCCGTGAGTGGCATATAGAGCTTGGGCGTGGGAAGTAGCCGGCCAGCCTTCATCTCGTAATTCAACATAATGGGCAAGAACGGTTTTTCCAGTATGCCCGAAGGACCGATTGTGCCTTGGATAATACCAAGGTCCCTCCAGAGTTCACGCACGACCTCCAACCCAGCTGTTGTGTCCTCATCTATCATTTGTCCGCTGAGCGTCCAGTGTTCCTCCGCTCTGGCAAGTGAGACGTTAGGATCGGCGATATACACCTTGAATCGAGTCTGCGATGGGTCAACCAGGTCGCAGGAGAGGAAGGCAGCGTCGATTTTGCTCTGTTTGAAATGGGATTCAATCAATTTACACGCATCGTCCAGGTGGCCTTCTGTGTCGACAGCCCTTATTGCTCCAAAAACTGCGCTGGTGACAGACTGCCCCGTGGCGGCGCATTTGATCCCCGGAAAGAAGTATTCTTTGGCAACGATGCCGGTCTTGGTCATGTCCAATGCCACAACATACTGGGTCTTCACGTCGAAGTTTGTGAGGTACTTTGCGAGCTGCTCCTCACTCAAGCGGCGCTCGTCTTTGGCCGTCAGTGTCAGATGCTCACTAAGGATGTGATGCAGTTCTATGTTGACGCTCTTGACGAGCAATTGTAGCTGAGAGAAGAACGCGTTTACCGAGGTACGGTTGAATCGATCATGGCCGATGCTTGCATGGTAGCGGACGGGCTCAAAGGCAATACGTGCCGTCGATCCTGATCTCTGGAAGTTCTGACTCAGCTCGACTGTCATGTTACCACCCAGAGTGCATCGGTATATGTCTCTTCCCGGTGTCGGGTACGGGCCAAGCACTGGGACAACGACCTGCGCAATGAGGCAGAGGTACTCGTATTGCTGATGGATGCTATACTTCCCGTCAACGAGGAACTTTGCGAGCATGGGTGCGACATGGTGCCAGTGTTGGTATTGATCTATATCCGGAAAGAGAAGTGCCTTGCTGAGTGTTTGATAGGCCACGTCCTTAGGGATTGGAGCCTCTAACTGTCCAACTTGTCCCTTTTGCTCATCGGCGGCGGATGTTTCGGCGGCAGGTATGCCGGAAGGAGAAGCCGCCATCTTGCCATCCATTTGCGATTCAATATAGAAAAAGTAAACCGATGAACAGAAATACTTTGCCGTCTCCCCAGGAGTTACTTCGAATGATGTATATTGTGCAATATGAGGTCCGGAAGAACGAGCAGGGTAGATGGAAAATGGAGAATGCAAGGAATGGAAGAGCAGATCTCTCCTCTTTTGTGACAGAGGGACATAGGCCCTCTAAACTCGATGGTAATGATCCGATGAATCTGCGTGGCGCTCTGTCACTGAGCCATGTCTACCAGTTGTATCTCTTGGAAATGTATGTTGACGTAGTGGCCATGCCCAGATTGCTCTTCAGCCAAGGAAGGACTTCTTTCAAACAGGATGCAATGGCAGTGTGGGTCTATCCAGGCGAGGCATGGCGATTCTTGAACGGCCTATGGGGAAATAATGGATACCTCGGAATATCCCACATCGGCTTTGTACTCGCTGACTTGATCGCCTAAACGTTCCCGATGCCATCCCAGCTACCCACAACTCACACGGAACCCACCGGAGTCGCTTCAAGTGGTGTAGTGTGATAACTCTGCAGGTAAATGGCTTATCTCGCTACACATAACCCCCATTTGTGGCCTAGGCTCTCGGTGTTGTTAGGATTCGGACCGATTATCTGCCTGATACGGGAACACAGATCGATACATGATTGATCGCCAGCATGATGTAGGTAAGCCATTGAGTTACATTTGCATAGTCATCTGACAATCATCACAGTTTTTTCTTCAGCTGAGCCTCGTTTTGCCTGATGTGGATATTGGGCTTCTAAACACGGCAGTGTGGTTAATGGATTTCTAAGCCACCCATTCGTGCTACATGAAGCCATGGTGTGATGCTTTCTTCCTCAATTTCCGGTCTTTGCTCCTCAGTCATTCTTGATCCAGTTTAAAACGAGCAATTCATGTGTTCCGTCCATACCAGGGTCCCCTATGGAGAAGAGCTGAATAATGGAGGACTACAACAATTGAATGATCTGTACCAAATAAGAGGACCGGCTTGGGAGGACTTTAGATATTGTATAAGAGCAAGTTCATGACTTTGGAAACGCGCCTTTCAGTAAACTTGTAACTAGGAGTCAGATTATTCTACTACAATACACTCTTCTACTCCGGTTCATCGTTCCACTGCATACCATTGGGAGCATTGAGGTTCAATTCGCTGATAGCACCTCGTATCTGCAGCCGCAGACCAACAAGGAGGACTGCTCCCTAGAGGGTCTCATCAGTTGACATGCGCAAACTCGTCCGCAACATCCAGCTGTCCGTGCTTGGGACGGGTCGCTCACGTACGAGCAACTGGAGAACGACACGTCTCTAGTAGCATCTCGCCTCCAAGCAGAATGTGGAGTAGAACCCGGGATGCTGTCTCCCGCCTGTTTCCAAAAATCCATATGTGCGATTGTGGCAGATCTCACCGTTCTCAGGGTACCGATAGATCCTACTCAGCCATTGGCCTGGGTGAAGATATTGTGCGTCAAACGGCAGCAACAGTCATTGTCACGTCCCCGACCCGGGCATCTCGGCTAAGATCTCTCGTACAGCAGACCCGGCTCATATCGCCAGGCGGCTAGACAGTATTTCTACATCAGGCCACAAGGTCACCGGGAAACGCAGCTGCATGGACACATGCACCCGGTACAAACCCGACACACTGGCAGCACCGCAAAACCAAACGAGTGCGTGGTTCCTCATCAAGCACTGGCAAGCACGTGGTATCACTGCGAGCAGTTGCAAATCCAGCCAGGCTGCAATGTACTGCAATTTTCGTCATACTGCTTCAGCATGTCTCTGATTGAAATTTACTGCACCCTCTCTGCAGGAGCAACCATCTGCATTCCTTCAGACAAGGAAAAGCTCAATAATCTGGCCGGTGCCATGAAGGACCGACAAGTGAATTGGGCGCTTCTGACTCCTCGACGGTCAACGCCATTGATCCGAAGGCTCTGACTACTCTGCAAACACTTCTCTTGGCCGAGGACGCGCTCGCAATCCAGCATCTGCAGCGAGGGGCGTCTCGCGTCCAGCTTCTTCAAGGTTATGGGCTGGAATATGTTGCCTCCCCGCTTGACTTGCAAGCGGATTGCAGGAGTATTGGCCGCCCGACGACGGCACACCTGTGGCTGGCGGTTCATTCAGACCATATCATGCCGGCGCGGTCTGGCGAGTTTGCGGAACTCCTCGTCGCCGGAAGCTCCATGGCGCATGGCTATCTCTGTGGATTCAGAATGCTGTTGGCCCCTTCATCAACTTTCTCGTGTGTCGTTTGCAGTTCACACCAGAGATGCTGATGTTGTAAATATTATAACAGGCACAGGCAGATTTTTTATAATCTTTACAGCTTTGAAGCACTTCACTGACGGAGATTCGCCATCCGCTGGGGATGGGAAATGGTCCCAGGCTCAACACAGGGATAACCTTTCCTCCATCTCAGAAAGATGATAGCGATCAGTGTACTAACCAACCAAGAATTTCCTTTCATGAGATAGAATGCATTGATCCATCTGAGGTTTGTACTGCCCGCGAGATCAATACTGCCGTCTGTCAAGAGCTAATGAATCTGATATTTCTACTTTGACATTGTAGTCGAGGTATGCAACCACGACGAAAAGATCTCGTGCATTCTCATACGCAAGATGAGCAGGGCGGCAGCCGTCGCCTGTGATTTTCAGAGCTTCGTGTGCATCCAACTTCCCGTCGCAACAGCTAGTCGGGGCCATTTGATTGAGGCAATTGGCACATCCGACTCTGGATATACATTTCAAAGCTACGGTTAACGTCGCCTGCCACCAAGGAAGCGACAGGAGGAACATCAAAAAGTGCACCCACATAAAACGCGTATTTTTAACGCGTCATTCGACTCTGAAAGGCCTCATAGGC
>JACBAD010001917.1:0-42446 GCA_014281905.1 Aspergillus hiratsukae | reverse complement strand
GGTTTATATTCCGTTGACGTTCGTGCTGGCGCAGGTGGAGGTGGTTCCCGCTGCGGATGATGTTATCGGATGGCGAATGCTTATTAATCGTTCCGTGGTAGTGGCGCAGGCACTCTACTTCTTTTAAGGTTTTCAGGAGTTGAGACGAGCTTGGCATGGATAAGATCATCGTCCGTCTACGGAGTAGTCTACATTTGATGATTACCAGTGCAAGATGATAGAGCTTTGAATTTGTAATTTAGCTATGATCACGTTCAGACCGGGTGAATATGGACTCGATGTCAGCATGACTAACTTGGATATAGATCAGATAAAAAATGAAATGCTGTCGCTGAAGTATGAAACGGCGAAAACGAAACAACAAACAGCGGGGTATGCAGGTGATCGGTCAGATCAAGTTTTAAGCAAGGAAAACTGAAGGAAGGTATGCGTATCAAAGTCATCAAGTGATGGGCTCTCGCCTTAGAAGTAGCAGGTATGCGTACGTCGCTCACCTGCGAATGGGAAGACGCGAGAACACGTAGACAGAAAGGGGTTGAAAAGAAAGAAACTCCCGAAGAAGATTGAGCAACACACAACACCTCGGCCAACCTGACGCTGAATGAACCAGCGAGAGAAGCAGTAGACAAAATGCAATAAACAGTTCCGAGCTGGCAGACTATCGAATCACATAACAATGCAACATCCACATCCCTTCTCCTTTTTCGGCGGAGGTTGCGCAGTCACCACAGGAGGATCCCATTTTGGAGTCAATCCCACCTGGGCGGCGGGGGGCATCTCCTGTAGCTTGGGCATTGGGCTGTATCCCGTACTAGAAGTCGGCCGCGACGCGGGACTCTTCGGCGAGGCGAGGAGCTGGTCGGTTTTTTCTGCTTGTACCGGTGACTGGTCTTCGGCCTTCTCTGGCTTATCCTCAACCTTCTCAGTGTCTTCCTCCTTGTTGGGCAGTCCAGGTCGATCGTCAGGCCCGATAGCCAATGGAGCAAACTCCCGATCGTACGTTGTAGGTGTCCGGCCCTCCTTCTCCCATTGTTCCTGCAGCATTCTTCGGGCATGCGTAGGGAGGATCTGCTGATCGGGAGGGAGTCGAGGGTCGGGTTTATACATGGTCGCCAACCACGGAGGGTCGCCCTCGGGTCGGTTGATCGTCTGGGGCGGCTTGGGTTCGCCTGATCTGGTGGTAGGGCGCTGCGAATTGGTTGAAACGGTCCGGTTCCTCGACGCTTTCCGGTTATTGCTGGCAGGAGTAGAAGTTTTTCGGGTTGCAGAACCTGCAGAACCTTTGGTTGTTGATCCCTTCTTGACCGGAGAATTTTGGTTGGTCTGTATGCCGCGACTGTTTGGTCGGCTGCCTGCAGATGGAGTGGCAGAGGAGTCGGAAGGTTCCACCGCGATTGGCTCGCTGGCTCTGCGTGGCTGTCCAAACGACATGATTTCCTCCTCGCCATTCGTGAGGGTCCGCGCACGCTGCATGGGAAACTCCCGTCCTAGATGCTCAGGAGAAATAGGTACCGGGCTGGCTGTCGATATGGGTATCCGAGACGAGCTCTTTCGAAGTCCCGGGTTACGATACATACTCGATGCGCTATCTGTCACCTCGTCGGCAGCAATTTCCTCTGGTCTACGAAGATCCCAAGCTCGGCGCTCCTCTTCCGTCACGTCCCCAATGCCGTCACCGTCCAAGGGCGTCGGAGAGCTGGCGCGGTTGCGCTGCTCCTCGCGGAAGCTGGGCCATGGCTCCATTGCCTCTGATGCCGCCGGTACACCTACCGACCCGCTGAACCCGCTGAACCCGCTGTGGTTGGAGTCGTGGTTTCTCGCCCGGCTGGGCCTGCCATTCTCCAGACCAGCCCGACGTTGAAACAGATAGGCCGCCTGTTGCAGCTCCTCGCTTTCAATCTTGGCCAGCTTATCGCGATGGATCCAATAGGCACTGTCTTGTTCATTCAGATGCTGTGGCATCCCATCTTTCTTGTCGCTGCCCTTGTGAGGTCCATTGTGTTCAGAATCTCTCGCTTTGCTCCCGCTACGATTCGCCGCCTCATATCCGTGCAGGTCTCGCGGGAATCCAGGCTCACTTTCGTGTCGCTTTGGGCTATGTTCGCGTCTTCCTCTAGATGCTAGGACGTTTGCCTCTTGTGCGTAGGCATGTCTGGATAAGGATGAGCTTCTGGAGCCTTTGTCTCGAGATCTTCTGTGGCCAGAGTCGCGGGACCGTGATTTGGGACGAGGGTTACTCTATCAAAAAATATCAGCCACGTTCGTGCAGATGATGGCATGTGCCGCAACCAACGCCATCAAGCCCAAACGCAAGATACGGCGCTCGACAACACGTGCAAACACTTACATTCTGTCTCATGGGAACGGCAAAGTCCCATTGTTGCTGACCGGCGTCTACGCTACCAGGCGAGGTCCAAACATCTGCAGAGAACGTTGCGGTGGCTGTCCCCGCCATTCCAGCAGCGATCGAAAATTAATGAAATAAATAAGTAGGCGTCAAGGTAGGTCAGACCAGCTGGAACCCGGTGAATAATTCGAGGGGTGCAGATATGGTGGGGTCTTGTCAAACGCAGACCGAATTCTAGCAGTCTTCCCCTCGCTCAGGCCATCCCAGGGAACGCACGTGCGCCGACCGCGGTCAATTGACGAGATATATCGTTTCAATCGATGAGGCTTTATGAATCGAGATGGACAGCGTTCGTGGTCGTTCGCAAATGGATTGATTCGGTCTCAGGGGGTGGAAGCTAGGGAGAAGAAGGCCGGATAGGAGGGAAGGCCGCCCGAAAGAGTAAAACGTAAATAGGCCAGGAAACCGCAGCAGGATATTATTTTCTTTGGTTCAATTCCTCCACTCGAGCCGGGAATTTCGGTACGTCGATTCGTTGAACCCCTACTCCTAGTAAAGGGAACCGGCGGACTCGGTACCGTGGATAGGCGATGCGTCTTCCCGTTTAGACAGGCCAGGCGGTTTCGGTATGATCGGTCAAAGATATCGAGCGACAAGAGATATAAGGCAGGTATAGAAAGAGAGAAATGAAAAATTAGATTAGCGACGACGGTGTGAGGGACGAGACCCGTCGAGGATCGAGGACGAGATGCGAAGATAGAAGAGGGGAAAGAAGGAAATGGATGAAAAGGAGTGGATGTCACAGGGTGTGGCTAGACTGTGGCGCCGACGTAGAAGAGCTCCACGCTGTTGCAAGATTAGTAGAGTAGTAAATTTAGGAACAGGCAATAAAAAGCAGTAAAGGTGGAAAGAATTGAAGTGAACAAGTGAATCCAGAAAATCAGGCAAGGGTTGGGATCGACAACACCAGCGCAGAGGAGAAAGGAGAAGAGAGACGCGAGTACGGGAGCCGAGAGAGAGAAAGAGAGGAAAGATTGGAGAGAGAAAGAAACGGCACGGGGCTGAAGGTTTAGGTCGAACTCGAAGCCTCACAGCCCAGCCAATCTTGCGGCTGCGTGGATAGACAGGATCTATCTAGACTGCAAATCAGGGAGCCTTAAACCGGTTTAGATTAGTGCGTCTACTTAGCTACTAGGCGAGAGTTTTTAGTTGAAGCATGCATGCTGTGGGTAATCAATGTACTCGGTCTCTTTGTCTCCAGCAATTGAGTTCATATCAAGAGCCATCTCATGAGTCCCTAGAAACAATTCCAAGACATCATCCCCAGACGCCCTCTTAATGCAAATTTCAAGTACATGTATGTGCATGGACACGACCTGATCTCCATAAACCATAACCACAAAGCAATGAAGAATCCAGAGATACCCGATCCCTCTGTGTCTTGACCAAGAGCAACTCTATTCTCTCTTCTGTCGGGAGCCATGTGCCAAATATATAGGTTAAAGCAATGCAAGTCCCAATATACAGTGTTCAAAATCAATCAACTTCCCCAGGCGCAACTCACTCCTTTGCAGCTTGGTCCAGACTGTGGAGAGCCGCCTGCGCCTCCTTGACCAGAGCTTTACGCGCATTCCGAGCCGCTTCATCGCCATCCGGCTCGATCCCGTCCGCTTTGAGAATGACCTGCGCCAGGATCGTCTCGCTCAGCTTCTTGTGCTCGAAATCGCGTGCCTTGGCATCAGTTGGCGGATTGGCGACATAGGCCTCGCAGAGGGGGAGCAGCTCAGTCCGCAGGTATGTGATCAACGCATTGGCTTGCTCGAGCGGGGTGCGTAAGACTTTCAGGTTAGGGGACGGCGCCGGTAACGATGACGAGTCCCCAGCAGAGGACGGTCGCGGCGGTTCCGCCGGGGGTGCGAGCCCGTCCGTATCACCAGCAGCGGTATCAGCTGTCTTATTCCGGCCCTTGCCCTTATTCTTCTTCTTGTTCCTGTTCCGATTCCTCTTCCTTTTTTCCCCGCCGCTCTGCACCTCGTCGGGACGGGGAGCCTCTTCAGCTTTCTCCGCCTCCGCCTCCGAGCCTTCACTGGGCGTGCTCTCGCCGGGCTGCACCTCGGAAACTACACACAACACCTCCGACTGCTGCTTCAGGCCCTCAGTCCGACACGGCACCGAGTCATCATCCAACAATTTCCCCTTGTAAAGTAACTTGATCCGCGCCGGGTTAGGGGTGCGCGTGACCTCCGCCGCCCGACGCCTCAGCTCGCCCACGCTGAGTGCCCCGTCATTGATGGCGTACGCGGGAAAATTCAGAGCGTAGGTATTCTTGCGATGCTTGAGAAGAAGGGTATCTGGCTCGTCTTCCTCCGCACCCGTACCAGCGTAGCCCGACGGCCGGTCTGCCATATCTTCCGGAGTGAGGTAGGTGTAGTCGCTGTCGCTGATATGCGGCGGCGTGGCCTTGGCAGCCGGATAGGGGGAGCGGCGCCAGAGATCGCTGAACCGCCAGCTCATGGCGACGAGTGCAATGACGCAGGCGAGGACGGTGAGAGCGGCAGTGGGAGGAGCTGCAGGATGGAGGGTCCAATCGGGTGGGAGGGTCAGGGTGCGCAGGGAAGATGACGCTTTGGCTGACAGGAGCGGCGAAATGAGTCGTTGGGTGAGAGTGTCACTGATCGCTGTGATATATGAAGCACACCTCTCGCCCACGGAGGACTGAGCAACGTGTGACGGGTGAAGGTTCATGGATCGAGAGTCCAGCTAGAGGCGAAGAAAAAGTGACTGACAGATGATGGAAGCGTGTTGCCTCTATCATGCGGCGGAGAGCTTAGGCGGTGATTCTGCCTACCGCCTACAGCCACAGTATTCACAGAATCACTAGTGGGAGGCAAGTTGGCAACAAATCTTAGGGCCACCTCAGTCAAACTGGTCTCTTTTCTCTCATACTATGGTTTCAGGCTGAGAGCGAGATCGACATTCAAAATAAGGACGCCTGATCTAACGTTGTGTATGGGTGTGTAGTCAAGTCCTCGTGCAGGCACCAACGCCAGGAATATATACTACTGCCCGATTTATTCTGATTAACGGATAAGTACAACACTCGACTCTTTCAAGCCATGATCTATTGATAGGCAAAATGAATTATACATATTATATACCACGAAAAATATGTCCAGCCAGACGCCTCGCCATGCAGGATACTGTACAAATGCTCCGAGTAGAATTCGGGCTTACTAAAGTCTCACCCCACCATCAGCTGGGCGACCACCAAACAACCTTGCGAGACCATTATTTCCTTGGGCTCTATCATTGCTCATCCATCTCGGAACACGGAAGGGTTCGCCCTGAAGCCATTGAGGTTTGCTTGCAGTCTCAAAAGTATTTCTGACCCGATGTGCAAAAGACTGGAAGAAATTCTCCTCATCAGCCTCTTCATCTAGAACAGCGGAGGATGCGGGAGGACCTCTGAGAGGCCGGGTTGGTCGAGCACTATCGGCCCGAGGTGTTCTGGAGGATAGAGATCCTGGAGTATCCGTGTTACTGCTCGATTGCCAGGTCGATTGCCCAATACGGGAGGACGGCGCCAGAGATCCGAGGCCGTTCAATTCTCGATCAATGAGTTCACGGCCTTCTCTCCAACCGCCGAGTCCATAGCCACTGGGGTTATTCTCCAACTCATTGTCATCCTCCTCAATCAGACCCAAGCCAAACACATTCTTGATTCTCCCGTAGAGGTTGAAGAGAGTTGCAAAGACGGGCAGTAGAATGAAGACCGGAAAGAAATAATCAAATCCCTTTCCCAGAGGCGTGAGATCAATAAGCCGACCGAGGAAATGATAGAAGATAGTGTTTTGTCGGACATTCAGCGGCAAGAACGTCAGGAAGTTATAAGCAATTGGAACGGTAAGCCTGGCGACCAAGCTAGCATACCAACACGCGCTCTCTCCATAAGTGTTTCGGCGAACCAGGGCACGATTGCCCCAGACCTTGGCATCCTTGACGCCCACCAGGGCGGCAGCGCACATGTACAGCAACCAGGCGGAGGCGGCCAGCTGCCTTCCGAAATCTACCGGTTCTGGATCTTTATGATACGAGCTGATGGAGAGCGTCACGACGGACAAGCGGGGAGCCAAGGATTTGATCAATTCCGACCAGATGACACAGACGGACGCGATCGCGCAAAGAGCACCGAAAACGAGCCTCAGACTGGGAATGATATTGACATACAGCTGGTACCGCATGTAGGGGGTCAAAACCTTTATGCGTGGGAGAGAAGTCGAACGCCGAGGCGATTGGCCAAAGTCCAGTTTCTGAGATGCGGAAGAGTCGATAATTGCTTGCAAATCGGCAGCGAGCAGAACCAGACGATCCCATTCATCGACAAACCGGGCCTTCTGGTGCCGAGCGCGCTGTAGGCGTCGGGTCAGATCCGCCATGTAGCGTTCTGTGATGACGGGAGGAACGGTGCCTTGCACACTGGAGGGGTCCAGAATAGCGGATCGCGACTCGATGGGGCTGGATGTCTCTGCCAATTCCTCAATCCAATCCTGAAAATCTAGAGCCGTCCCAGTTTTGCGCTGCTGCAATTGAGTAACTTGCGACTCGAGGCTCTCGAGATCAACGATGGCATCCATAAGTCGGTCATGCAATCGAGGCGCATGGGCCTGGACCCTGCGTAGCCTGCCACTGACGTTGGCGTTGCGAAATAGCGTACGAGGTATGGAAACCAGGCCATGGCCCATTGAATAGATTGCAAGCACAAGACCCCATACATAGGCCAAGGCCATGACAAGCGCCTTGATCGAGGCGAACTGGAAGCCATTCTGGATGGAAATGTAGATCAGACCGACAAACGCACAGCATAAGACGATCAGCTGGTAGCGAGCGTTCGAACGCAGCGAATACACAATGCGACTTTTGGTATCACGATAACCCGAATCGATATATTCTCCTAACAGCGGGAGGATAGCCCTGCAGATTACCTTTGGTCAGCACTTCTGCAGACAGAGGGTCAGCAGGACCACATGTGGTACAAACCAGGTCAGAACGAAAATCAGCCAATAGGCGATTCGCCATGCTACCAGGATTAAACGATCTGGAAGCCATATCGCCTTTGGGCCGCCTCCGTCACGAGAACTGGATGCAAGATCGATTGGGACTAGAAGTACTACGCTGGCGGGAAGCGCGAGAGCCAGGAAGACGGGGACCGAGAGGTATGCCGGAGTCGCTCGCAGGGTAAGGAAACGTCGGAGCAGCAATAAGACTGAAACGCAGATGGCGAGGAGGGCCAGTCCAAAGAAGATACTGGACCCGACCGGCACTGGAGCTGCGGAGAATATGAACATGGCGCTTAGGGGGCCACCGGGGAAACAGATGAGACAAATAGTATGCTTTAGGGGATCCCAAATTAGATGACCATGACGGGAGGAAATGCAAGGAACGTGACAGTAAAGGAGAGACTATCGAGCCGAGAGCCTGTAGGCTGTAGGACTGATTAGAAAAGGCCGAAAAGGTGATAGAGAGAAAGCCCGGGCTGTGAGTGGTAGAAACAAAGAATGAGGAAGGACAAAGATAGAGGATTTGAGCGACCCAAATACGTCGAAATTTAGATGTCCAGTGATCCGGTGATCCAGACTATCTAGTGGATCTTCTTGATCATCATCATCAAGTAGACTACGGAGTACGTATACAGGCCCCAACGAAAAAGGGCCTCTCGCTGATGCTAGACGGGCGGTGACGACAGCAGCCATCACGTGATATGGCCTGACAAGGGGCGCCGAAAAAAGAAAGGTACAGAGCAGAGAGGTGGGTACCTCCAAGCACTCCGGCATGCTGATCCTGCACTCTGGAGTCTGCAGTAATCCTGCGGTACCTCATATTTTCGTGAAGAAGTCTAAACAAATAAGAGGTCTTCAAGATGTGTCTATTCATCAGATCTTGATTATTGTTGTTGACTCTACTGGTGGTCTTGAGGTGGATACTAGTACCTGGTCTAAAGGCGTTGGTGGGGTTTATGATAATTGTCAACAGCTTGTTTAGAAGGTACCTCTCTTAATTAAGGTACCAGACGATGAACACCATATGATCTTGTCTGGATTCCTCTCAAACCAATGGGAGCTCTCTCATAATAGTAACGATAATGAGCATTCTCGCGACCCTTATAGCAGATAATAGGTATCAATTTCCCTGGTGGTGGGCACACTCTAGTACCTACTAGGTACACTGTTGGACTGAACTTTCGAGTCTAGTAGTCTCAGGACCTTGCGTCGAATTTCAGCCAGTCAAGGGCACCTATTGTTAGAAGCAGTTCTTTGACAGATGCGAGTGATACCTTAGGCACCTTACTCCATAGTTATTTTATTGATCGTCCCGATTATTGTCATCGAGATGATGCTCATTATTATTCGCTTTGTAGAATTCCAATTTCCAAGGTAGGTACCAGGTACTTAACTAGCCGGGTATAGACTGGTAGTACGAAAGTACTGTAACTGACTAACCAGTAGTAGTAAGGTGGTGCTGGGTCCATCATCCGCTCCCGTCAACTAAAAGTTTCTGGGACTTTTGGGCAAATCCCAAAACGCCTGAAGGGTTCTAGTACCTTGTTAGGAGCCACTTAGTCTTCTTGTAGTACCGCCAGAACCCATAGATAGGATCATAGGTGATTTAGCACTTGGTTAGATTATTGACTTGGTTCATCTATTTCGTAGCTGCAGTGCAGAATGAATTATTTGGGATGATATTTCTGAGTAGATAGACTATGTCACTATGGATTGACTATTCAGCTAGTGAGCCTCCAGAGTCTGTCAGTAATAATTAGTAGTACCACTACGAGGATCTTCAACTTCAGTTTCTTGACTGTTTCCTGAGTTTCCTCCCTTGTTGGGCTGCTCCACCGTCGTTTTTATTTTCTAAAGTGTTCTTCATTTTATGAGCTTCATATTCGCTGGGCCAATCGAAAGTCCCTTCTCACAAGCCTCTTGTCTTTTCCTCCTTCAACTGTTTCTTCTTCCTTTTCGACTTCTCTTCTTAATGCACTGTTTGTCGAGGAATAAGAAGAAAACAGGAAGAAGTTGATTTTCTGAACTTTCCACCTCTATCTGGATAATATTTCCTCCCACCTTTTTTCTCCAGCTGACGACCCGTTCATATCATCCACGCCACCAGGCAGCTCTTCTACGGTAAGCCCACCACCACCAAACAACCACCCACTCCCACTCCTCCTCCAGATCTTCATCCCCGACCGTCAATCATTTCATTTCCATTGACTGCTGGAATTATTATTCCACACCACTGAACACGCATTGTTCACTTGTTCTTACGCTCTTCTGCTTCTTCTTCTTCTTCTCGTCTCATCGTTTCCTTTCTCTCGCATACTCTTTCTGAATAATACCCCCTCTTTTTTCTTATACTTCGTACCTGAGTCCTTTTTTCGTAGAGGTCCATTCTAATTTTCATTGTTACGCACTTCCAGAAGACCCATTCTCTCGCTTTTTCTCAATTATTACTATTATCATTATTTCCATCATTATCATCCTAATTCGACTCTCTCTGACCCCCTTTGTTGTCGGCCAGAGACCTCTGTCTACTATTCGGACCATATTCTGCAAGCGACGTTGTCGCAACATCCCTGTCACTGATCCATCCTTTACCGGCGCAGTGTCATTCCTCCTCCCAAGCCACTTTTCCGACTTCTGCCAGCGAATCCCCTCGACTGATAACCGGTGCCCAAACGCCTCGAATTTCTCCGCTGCCTTGGTCCTCGAAACTACGCTCTCTCATTTCCCTCAAACCTACATACCTTATCTTCACTTGCAACGATTCTCGAAACCGCAGATCCAACGATATCTCTTTACCTTCGAGCCTGCTTTCGGTGTACCTTTCAGCTGTCATACATCATAAACTCTTCTGTATTCTTACCACTTTCTCCATTCACCGGAAGCTCTGTCAACCTCTCAATCTCAACGAAAAAGCTTACTGGAGAGCCTCGCGGTTCGACAAAAAGACATTGCAGCGTGTGAGAATTATTTGGATTTACCAGCGAATGCTGGCGAGACAGGAAAGCTTTCGCGGATTGCTCGCCGATCCCCTCTGACGGGGCTGCAGCCATGAATCCCGCAAACTTCCCCAATGTTGGCGGGGGCATGCCTGGCGGAGCCAATCCGCACGGCCAGACGCAGATGCCGCAGAGAAATGAAAATGCAACGGTAATAATGAACCAGGTGGCTCAGGCGCTTCAAGCCCAGGGTCCATTTAGCGGTTGGAGAGCGGAAGTCCCGATTAAAGACCGAGCCGTCAAGGTCTATCAGATGTGAGTGCTAAGCTCCTGGTATTCCATTCACTTACTGGTCAAAGGGCCATATTTAACTCATGTTCTTTCCACTGTTTTCGTTGACTCTCTCGGCGTCTGATTGGGCTAACTTTTCTGTCCGACAAAGGATTACTTCCCTCCGGTTGATTCAGCCTCGAATTGATTTTCAGAGCGCGGCTCAAGCTGCAATGAGCTTTGAGCAAAAAGCATTCAAAGACGCCAGGGAAAATGTAAGTTTTCCTTCGCCGACGTGCCCAGAGATAATCTAATCTCGAATCTCTTCACAGGTCGACTACGACAAGGAATGCAACGAGAAGTTAATCCACATACGAGACACGAGAGCCAGACAAGCCGCAGTTATGCAGAATGGGATGATGCCCCAAGGGCCCGGCGCGGGTATGCCTGGGGTAGGACAAAATGGATTTCCTCAGCAATTGAACCGACCTGTGCAAGCATCTCCAATGCCAGGCCAACAGCAGATGCCGATCGGCATCAACGATCCCGCCCAACAAGCTGCAATTCAACAGCGCCAACAGCAGCAGCAGTCACAACAACAGCAACAGCAGCAACAGTCGCAGCAGAATCAGGCTATGCTCCAGCAGCAGCGTGCGCAACAACGACCGGGCGGCAACGCTTCCCTGCCTGACGATCTCAATACTCTCTCGGCTCAAGAATACGAACATGTCTGTCGAATAGCCAACCAGATCCTTGCCAAAACGCCCCAGGAAGATATGGAGAAGATTCGCATGAACCTACAGAATATGACACCTGAGCAAAGACAATACCTCACCCGAAAGAACATGGATCCAATCACATACTTCTTCCGCTGCCAGGCTTTAAATCAACTCAGAAGACATAAACGAAACCGCATGGAGATGGCACGAGCGCAGAGCGCCGGTGTCGACCCTAACGGGGCCATGATGACAGATCCCATGATGAATCCTCAGCAGCGACAGATCTTTCAGAATATGATGACCTTTCAGCGCAATTCCGGATTTCCCATGGGCAACCAACAGAGTCTTGATCCGTCGTCCTTCATCGGCAATGTCGAGAACATCCAGGGCCAGCAAGCGGATGGGCTGCGTTCCCAAGAAGCAGGTCAACTTGTGGTGCCTGCCAGTTCTTCCCAAATGAATCAACCGCCATACACTGCTCCTCAGAACATGTTCCAAGTGGGCCAGCCGATGGGTCAAGGAGGTCAGGCCAACCTCAATGGCGCCTCTATCAGCCCTCAATTTCTCGCAGCACAGCACCTGCAGAACCCTCAGACCGTTCAGCAGGATAGAAACCAGCAGGCGGCACAGTTCCAACCTCAGCACCAAGCGCAGACCCAAGCGCAAGCACGAGCACAAGCGGCTCAGAAAGCGCAAATGGCGATATCGCAAGCGGGCCAGGCTAATCCACAGATGCAGCAACAACTATCTCAAAGTCCCGCTATGCCCATGTTGAACCGTCCCATGCCGCCTGGGCAGATGTCTCCGGCGCAGGTGGCCGCTCAAGTCCGCCCACCGTCGCGGCCTCCCGGGATGGGACAACAGCCCAATGGCGTGCAGGGCCTTGGTGGACAGCCCGGAATGCAAGGTCGACCCCAGATTCCTCCTGGTCTGCCCCCCGCAGCACATGAACAGCTGGCTCAAATGACTCCTGAACAGCTTAACGCATTTCTCCTCAATCAACAGCGTCGTGCTCTCGCAAACAACCAAGCCCTCGCGAGAGCAAATGCTGGTCAGCAACCGTTGCCCATGCAGCAGAATTTGTCTCAAGCCGGCCAGAATCAGCAGATGATGAGCAATCAGATGGGTAATAATCAGAACATGCGAGCGTCTCTCGGACTGCAACAGCAACTCGCCGGAATGAACGGTGCGCAAATGCCCAATCAGATGCTCGCGGGACAGCAGATGTCGGCTCAGCAACGGCAACAGCAGCAGAGGCAGCACGACTTGTACAAGCTTCAGCTTCTGCGGCAGCAGAGCGGGGGCATAGAGATGACGCCTGATCAGGTCAAGGAGATGGATCGCATCCAGTTTCCTCCTGCGATCCTTGCTAATAACCCGAATATGGTTTCCCCAGTCCCGAAGCATATCAAAACCTGGGGTCAATTGAAACAATGGGTGGCTGCAAACCCACAAGCTCTTGGTGGAGTCGATTTGCAAAAGCTCATGACTTTGCAGAAGCTACATCTTGCCCAGATTGTAGCTCAGGGGAAAGAAGGAGCCGTCCGTAACATGGACCAGAATGGCCAGGGCAACTGGGGACAGATGATGTCCTTTCAGGGACAGCCCCAGCCGTTTGTGAACCCACAAGCGTTCCAGGCGGGCCAGCAGCAGGTACCAATGAACATGCCAGCGTTGCGGCCGGTCACCGCCACTGAAATCCAAGTGGCTCGCCAGCGCTTGGGTGCTCAAGTTGCAAATTACTCCGACGACCAGCTCCGCGAAATCATCCTTCGGAACAGGCAGAAACAAGTGATGCAACTGGCCCAGAACCGAGCCCAGGCTTTAGCCGCGCAGAATATGAATCAAAACCAGCAGAATCAAACGGTGCAACAACCTCCGTTGACCGGGCCTTCTACCACTTCTCAGGCCAAGCAGGCTCCTCAACAGCCCACCTCACAACAGACCCAACAAAACCAGACTGCCAAGGCCCAAAATACGGCAGCTGCGAAGGGCGCAAAGGCATCCGCTCCCAAACAAGGCACCAAGCGCAAACCAGCCGCTGAAGAGCCTACCGAGGCCCAAGCAGCGCCGGTCTCAAAGACAGCCCAGTCAGCTACTACTCAAGGAGGAGTATCGGCGCCGCCGTCTAGACCAAATATGGCTATCACGCCCGAGCAACTGGCTGCAATGACCCCTCAGCAACGCATGCAGTTGGCGCAAATGCGCAGACAACAAGGTCAGCAACGTGTTCCGATCAGTCGAGCAGCAGCGGAGGAAGCATGGAACAACCTACCCGAGAAGATTCGACAACTCTACAACGATATCGCGAAAAGTGCGCCTGCAGCGGATCCTGTTGCCCTTTCGCCTGAGCAGAAAGCTGCCATGACTCAACAACTTCGTGAATGCACCGATATGCTTAGTAGAATGGACACTCTTGCCCAATGGTTCTCGAAAATCCCCGGCCAGGAGAAGAACGTTCGCAGTTTACTTGCAATGGTATGTCCGCAGTCGTCTTGACTCCGTCCTCCCGGAATTTACTGACTCGACGTAGCGTATACAATTAATGAGGCAATTTAAACCCGGCCCGGACTGGACGCTCAATGACCAGTTTACCATTGCTCCAGAGTATCTTACCGGCACCATCAATTACATCAGGAGGCTGTTCCACGCTATGATCGCTCGGGTGAATCAGCAGCAGAATCAACCTTCTGGTCAGCGGCCGAGTGTGCCACAAGGATCCTCTACCATACCGCAGCCTAATCAAAACAATATGCCTGCTCTAAACGCAAGTAACTTGCAGCAACTTCAACAACAGGAAGAGGCTCTCCAGCGAGCCCGAAGAGCCTCAAGCCAGGCTGCTTCGGCAACCTCTGCAGCGCCGCAGCCACCTTTCGGAGCGCCATCTCCCCAGGGGGTCCCGCACGCTTACGGCCCGGGAAGCATTCCGCCCGAGAAGTTGAAGATTCCTCCTTCGAAGAAGAGGAAGCAGTCTCACCCTGGTGGGACTCCCACCCAAGGCCAAGCTCCTGGCGCGCCAGTCTCGAAGTTTCAGGCGGCTAAGCAGGCCGTTCCGGACGCTAAAACAGCTGCTCCGGTCCTGGGAGGCCCGTTCAAATGCAGCGTCATTGAGTGTCAGCATCACCATCTCGGGTTTGCGACTCAGGATGCACTTGACAAACATGTCAAAGAAAGTCACAAGGTGGAGGAACCGATCAATGATCCTCTCGAGTTCGCTATTGAAAGCTTCTACACTAGCCTTGTGAAGGATGAAGAAGGAGCGCAACCTCAGGATCTCAAGAAGGATTTTGCGACCACCGGTGTGGTTCCGTCGTCCGCAAAGCATGAAGTCAAAGGCGAAGCAATTGCTCCTAGTGCTCTAGGTGTGGGTCGGGTGCCGGGACCGCCCGGGACTAAGCCTGCTTCTCCTGCTTCGACTCAGCAGACCCCTCGTACAACTGCGGCCAAAGTCCCCGCCTCGTCGGCGCTCAAGCCAAGCCCGAGCAAAGATGGCAAGAAGGAGACCGTGAAGCCAGTGGAGCAGGCTGCGCCTCCTGCTACAGTGACCAAGGATCCTTGGGCAGATAGCACCATTTCTCTCGAGGCGATTCAAGATACGTTCATGGATTTCGGCGGCGATTTAGGCTTTGGCTTTGGATCTATGGACGAGTTCATCAACCCGGAAATGTTCGCCAATGCCCAGTCCGAGGATACTCCTGACTCTGTCGAAACCGGCATTGCTACGCAGACTCCAAAGGATAGCGAGGTTCCAAAGATTCAGGATGCTAGCGGCAAGATCGATATCTCCGAGGATAGCTGGATTCCGATGGACTGGGTCAATGCTCCTTCTGGATTTGAAGAGGGCCTCATGGTTAATGACTCCTGGGAGAATTTCGATTGGGATGCTGCTGACCTGAGGGACGGGGCCATGACTGTTGACGACAATGGCATTGCCATCTATGCCATGTAAGGAAAGATGGCACTTCGCAGCTGAATTGCGCGATATTCATTTACCTGGCGTAAATAGGAACGATTTATGTGTACATTAAGGTACGGCCTGAGAACGGGAGGCTCTAGTTCGTTTTCGACATTCGGCTTCGTCGTTCTGGGTATCCCACATGGTCTTGTGGGTTTGGTTTCTGTTTCCCTGTGCAATTTTCATCTTGTTGATCTGGTTAGATTAGCCATGGCGTTATCTGGAGTGACAAAATATGGGAAAAGCGAAGGGGACTTTCGTCGGTTGTCTAGATCGGAGGAAGGCTTGAGAGCGTTCCTTGTGAGGAATATTGGGTACTTGCAATAATCATTCTAATATTATGACTATTATCAGTTCCATGAACCTGTATGCTACTATAATACAAATCATGTGTCTATCACTCTATCTATCTAAGACTCCGGCTGATCAGCTGCTGATGTAATATGCTGATAGATGATAGGGAGCTAAGCTACTAAGGTAGATAGCTGATAAGGCCTCCCCATCTGCTCCACCTCCGTCACTCACGCGCTCACTCGCCTCCGCCCTTTGTTCTCCTCATTGATCCCTCCTCTTTCGCCCAGAATGGTGCTCAATAACTGATTGTGATTGTGACTGTGATTGTGATTCTACATTTTATCTCTGGTCTCTGAATCTCGCTGGATCGATCGTACAGAGACCAAGCCTCGATTATCTTCCTGGACTCAATTGTCATCATTATCGCACTACCTCACCTCCTAGTACCTAGCTATTATCTTCGAAAGCTTTGCATATCGTATACGCAGTACATGCTTTCTACTGGCTTATAACTATCTATAACAGAACAAGATGGCTAGTCGGGCTGTGATACCGTTTCTGGTCACGATGATGCTCGTGACCGGGGTCTGCAATACAATCCTCAATAAGTATCAGGTCTGATACCAGGAATCTTCCTGCTCTTTATAGCAGCTAATGCCACTCGAAAGGATATGCAATGTGTACGGAATTGCGACTCTCCAGACCCTAAGTATCGGCATACTTTCGAGCAGCCGGTCATCCAGACGTGGGTTTCCTGTTTTGTATCCACTATATTACACAGTCGAGGCTAATTCAATATGACAACGATGATAGTGTTCAGATGTTTATTGGAGAAATGGGCTGTTGGCTCGTGATATTCGCCTCATCTGTTTACCGATCGTTTATATACCCGCGTCTTTCGCCCAATTCTTCCCCTCTTCTGGCTGGCGGGTATAACCCGGTCCACCCCGATGACATAGGTGATGAGGAGGACCATACGATTGACGGCCCTGATGCATCCAACCATACTCCCAAGCACACCGATGCTGAAGGTCGGGTTTATCTCCGTGGACGACGCATCCTACTTCTCGCTTTGCCGGCATGCTGCGATATCGCGGGTACGACTCTGATGAACGTGGGTCTGCTCTTCGTCGCGGCCAGCATCTACCAAATGACGCGTGGAGCATTGGTTCTTTTTGTCGGTTTTTTCAGCGTTCTGTTTCTCCGTCGGAAGTTGTTCCTATACCAGTGGATTGCGCTGTTCGTGGTGGTTCTTGGTGTCGCCTTGGTAGGACTTGCCGGTGCACTCTTCGCGCAGGACCAAGGCCATGATCTCTCACATGACGATACTCTTGCAATTGTCACTCGGGCCGTGATGGAAGCTCGGGAGCTTGCGAGGACTCCTGAAGCGCTCAAGGCTATCATCGGTGTGCTGCTGATTGCAGCAGCACAGATCTTCACCGCCTCGCAGTTCGTCTCGGAGGAGTGGATTCTCGAGCATTACGCCATGGACCCTCTTGAGGTGGTTGGCTGGGAAGGCGTGTTCGGTTTTTCCGTGACGGTCATTGCTTCTATCATTCTGTACCTGACCGTGGGACGGACGGAAGCCGGTCGCTACGGCTATTTTGACGCCAAAGAAGGATGGCGTCAAGTCCTGTCTAACAAGTACATCGCCATGGCCAGCATCCTGATTATGATTAGCATTGGGTAGGTTCGCCATGATCCCTGTGTCTGCCTTTTGCACATTTCCAGTACAAGAAGCTAATCTGTTGGTTCTCAGAGGCTTCAACTTCTTCGGGCTTTCAGTCACCCGAACCGTATCTGCCACCTCGCGCAGTACGATCGACACCTGCCGGACACTCTTCATCTGGCTTGTTTCGCTCGCTCTCGGCTGGGAAACATTCAAGTGGCTGCAAGTCCTGGGCTTTGTGCTTCTCGTCTACGGAACCTTCTTGTTCAACGATATCATCCGTCCCCCTCTCAAAGCATTGCTTCCCGACAGGGAGGAGAGGGTGATTTTGCTGCCCGAGGAGCCCATTGAGCACATTTAATCCGGTCGTTGACTGCATCACTATTCCTCTTGGTTTCTCCGTTTAGGACAATTTTGGCTCGGTCCGGGCGTTGACGGTGTTGTTCAACTTGGTTGCTTCTATTCTTGGGCTAGGTGTGCCGCGCATTCAGTTTGGTATACAGACAGTCGTCGACATCGACATTTCCATTGACAACAGACCGATGATTTTCATGTGACAGCATTGGATTCTGGGACCTTCTGTCCAGCTAGGCTTTGGTTAGACAGAATATGAAGAGATGGTTATCATTTCAGTGTCAATCACGAGTCTGTACTAGAATCACAATCTATCAAGTTGGGTACACATCACACTTTCAACATCAAAATGAGGGTATATCACAAAATCTACTATCTACTACAATATCGTACAATATAACCAAGACGCACCATTCTACCGACTCCAGTGTATATTTTTTAGATCAAACCAGGACATACAGAGCACACATCTAGACACCGTCAGCTCTGGATCAACCGGCAGGGATAGACAGGAAGAACTGGGACTCACCATAGACAGGCCGGTTATCATAGATAACCAGAAGAAAACGTTCTGCAGATGTACAAGACGCAGTTAGTAAGCTGATTCCAGGATTGACAAAACAAAAACAGGAGACAGGAACGCACGTTCAGGGTCCTCTTGCCGCGGAAGAATCGCGACCGCTGGACGGCGACGATGGGCATCTGGAGCATCATGGCTAGGAAGCCGTAGCCGCGCAGCTTCTTGGTGATGCAGCTCATGACGAGCTCGTGGAAGACGGAGCTCACGAGGAAGGTGATGAACATGGCTACGGGCTGGGAGAAGTAAGACAGCGACGGGAAGTAGACGTGGCGGCGGAGAAAGTGGTGGACGGGGATGTTCCATTCGCGGGAGAATTCGAGCCTGGATAACGCGCTGGTTAGATTGGGTCACTAGCAAGGAAAGGGGGGCTAGGCCATACCAGTCAGAGGAGTTCCACCAGTCCGAGTAGAACTGGCGGTCGGCGAAGCAGGTGATTTCTGCGAAGGCGCCGAGCACGTACTCGAAGATGACGAGAAAGACTAGCAGGAATGTTATCATAAATGGGAACAGGAGCATGCTGATTGTCTCGGCCAGGACCAATGCCTTTTCGGAGGCGCCGTGGACCAGGTGTAGTTGGGCACTGGCCTCGCTCAGGACAGGCACGATGAATTCCTCGCTCGTCAGCGTGAGGAGGAAGATGCAGCCGAAGACAGCCAAAGCTTTGGCGGCCAACTCAGTCCATTGTCTTTTCTTGTTCCGAGGGTACTCCAGCTCATAGCAGAGAGTCGGGCAGAAGATAAAGTCGATGTAGTTGGGGAGAGAGAGGTTCTGTGGGTAGGTCACGCGTCCCAGGGGTGAGGTCAGTTCAGACGCCAGATCCTCGCGCAACTCGTCGACCGATTTAGATCGTGCATGGCCGTTATGCGGGTGTGTCGGGTGTCCGCTAGGTTCCGGGTCCGGATATCGGACCGCTGCATCGAGTGCATTGAGTGAGACAGAGCCAGGTTTGTCTAGTGAAGCCAGGCGACGCTCCGTTTCGCTCAGATGTCCATTGTAGAACGCATATGAATGCATCTTCATCAGAAAGACAAGGGTATGTAGAGTCAGGAAAACCTGGGCTGTCCAGGTCCAGCGCATCATGAAAGGCCAGCTAGAGACTTGTTAGATTCCAGGTACTTGGCTTGAGCTTAGTGCACTCACTTGATCCACAGCACAAGCCATGCTGCTTCGAAGAGGCTCTGCACAATCATACCAGCCCGCCCCCACCGCAGCAAACCGTTGCTCCTAAAGAGACGATGCAGTGGCAGGACAAGTCCACTGCTGACAACCATCGCGAGGTCGCTGAGACCCAATTCCCACACGTTCGCCGACAGCAGGCCCCACACTCTCACTCTCAACGGGTAACCAGTATCCTTGATGTTCCGCAGCACGGTCGTAACCACCATGATAAACAACGCAATCCAGAACAGCGTGAAGAAGCCGCGAAAATTGTGATGGTCGCTTCTGGGGTCAAAATGCGATACGCGAGGCTTATAATTGATGGTGTAGAACAGGCGAGTCCGAACCCGCGCCTGTTTCCTGGCGGTGGATATCGAATGCGCTGAGGGGGGCGCATCGTCGGCGATGGGGGTTGAACGACCACTGACCAAGAGGTTAGCACAAGCGTTCAGGCCCTCTCTGGTGTAAGTCCTGCCAACCTTGAATCAACAGATGCTATTCTATCTAAAGTCGGTTTCGTAACACCATTTTCCTCGGCATTTTTCACAGCGCGCGCTCGTGGCAATGCGTTGCCATTGCGCTGTGAGACGGCAGTGGACATGCTGATGACGAGGGCCAAGAGTAACGAAATTCACATCGATATCGTTCCCGCATCAAGCGCAACGGCGGTTATGGAGGGCGTTATATATAATCGAGTGCGGAACCTGATGGAAAGAGGAATTGACGCTATGTGTCATGTGTATTGTTTATGGATCCTATCATCAGCGACTGTGTGTGCGTCGAAACTTGGATAAGGCTGATGATCTGCGCAGGGGCCAACGAACGCGTCTTAGAAGGAGGAGTTATTGACATCCAAGTACCTCTTCTAGCGGATCGACCGGAGTTCCAAGGCACAAGGCACATCTGGATAGGTACTAGAGAGGGAGGAAAACACAAAGAACCCAGGGCGCACGTCATAGCTTATCGCCCATCCGGCGCCGTCCTCCGTATTCGTATGTTAGGACAATAGGTATGCATTCCGGTCGGACCTGCGGAGGTGCCGTTCGACCGTTCTCCGGTATTGCATTTACAAATTACCATACCTGTGGTTGTATTGTTTCCTGAGGGCTGAGGCATCAATTAGCCAAGTTGATGCCTTACTTCCTAGGCTGCCACATGGCGAGCTTATCACGGGGACCCCACGTGACCCGACCAGGGCACGAGGGACGCTAAGCCCAAACAAGAGGCAGCCAAGAGTGCCAGATCGAGCAAAGGACGGGCGAGGCTCGACATGCTAAGGTAGACTAACGAGACGGACAATATTATCAAAGACGTCGTCGACTTACATTCATCGATTTATTCCCGGGTAGTGCGCAGACAGGTTTCTTCGCCGCCCTCTGTTCTTTTCAATTTCCCTGTCTCTGTCTCTTCTCCAACCGTCGCAACCCCCTACTTCCTCCTATCTTCCTCCCCGTTCGGGGTCCTTGCGACCGCCATGACATCCCGTATGTGTTTGCCCTCCGTGAACCCCCCACCCCCTGCTGTGAGCTGGGAACTGAATCACTAACCAATTCGTCGCCGCACTTGCGGCCTCGAAATAGTCAAACAATTCATTCGGAATGTCCGATCGGCCAAGACGATTGCCGATGAACGAGCAGTGATTCAGAAAGAGAGTGCCGCTATTCGTGCGTCGTTCAGAGAAGAGAGCCATGATTCGGGAGTCCGGTCAGCATTATACACCACAACATGCACCAGCACCTCGTGATTTTTGTTGGACAACCAGCTCATTTATGATACTTGCAGGAGAAATAATGTCGCGAAACTACTCTATCTTTTCACCCTTGGGGAACGGACACACTTTGGTCAGATCGAATGCCTGAAACTGTTGGCGTCCCATCGATTCGCCGACAAGCGGCTGGGGTACTTGGGTACCATGCTGCTCCTGGATGAGAATCAGGAAGTATTGACATTGGTGACCAACTCATTGAAGAAGTGCGTCTGCATGCTGCTCTTCAAAGTGTCCTGCTGACGGCATATCAGTGATCTCAACCATTCCAACCAATATATCGTCGGTCTCGCGCTGTGTGCCCTCGGTAACATCGCCTCCGTCGAGATGTCTCGAGATCTGTTCACCGAAGTCGAGACCCTCCTCTCCACAGCCAATCCCTACATCCGACGGAAGGCAGCATTATGTGCCATGCGTATCTGTCGCAAGGTCCCCGACTTGCAGGAACATTTCCTGGAGAAGGCCAAGGCCTTGTTGTCGGATCGAAACCACGGCGTGTTATTGTGCGGCTTGACCTTGGTAATAGACATGTGCGAGGCTGAGGAGGCGGAGGAAGGGCAAGAAGGCGTGATTGAGATGTTCCGACCCTTGGTCCCCGGTCTTGTCCGTGCCTTGAAAGGACTGACGACCTCCGGTTACGCTCCCGAGCACGATGTCTCCGGCATCACGGACCCGTTTCTTCAGGTCAAGATACTGCGCCTTCTGAAAGTACTCGGACGAGGGGATGCGGCAACCAGCGAGCAGATCAACGACATTCTGGCCCAGGTGGCTACTAACACCGATTCCACCAAAAACGTGGGCAACGCTATCCTTTACGAGGCCGTCCTCACCATTCTTGACATTGAGGCCGACTCTGGTCTGCGGGTATTGGGTGTCAATATACTTGGGAAATTTCTCTCCAACAAAGATAACAACATTCGTTACGTTGCACTCAATACGCTGAATAAGGTGGTAGCGATCGAGCCCAATGCTGTTCAGAGACACCGCAACACCATCTTGGAATGTCTCCGTGACCCGGATATCAGCATCAGGCGACGAGCCCTCGACCTGAGTTTCATGCTGATCAACGAGTCGAACGTGCGTGTCCTCGTCCGGGAACTGCTCGCCTTCTTAGAGGTTGCCGACAATGAGTTCAAACCAGCCATGACAACCCAGATTGGTATTGCTGCTGACCGCTACGCCCCCAACAAGCGCTGGCATGTCGACACCATTCTGCGTGTCCTCAAGCTGGCTGGTGCGTACGTCAAGGAACAAATCCTGTCTTCGTTTGTGCGCCTGATCGCCACCACGCCGGAACTGCAGACGTACTGCGTGCAAAAGCTCTACACATCCCTGAAAGAGGATATCTCTCAAGAAGGGTTGACTCTTGCGGCGACTTGGGTCATTGGTGAATACGGTGACAGCTTGCTCCGTGGTGGTCAATATGAGGAGGAGGAACTCGTCAAGGAGGTCAAGGAAAGCGACATTGTTGACCTCTTCAACAATATTCTCAACAGCACCTACGCGACGCAGACTGTGGTTGAGTATATTACGACGGCGTCGATGAAGCTCACCGTTCGCATGACAGATCCTGCCCAGATAGAGCGTCTCCGGCGCTTCCTCAACAGCCGGACCGCCGATCTGAGCGTGGAAATTCAACAGCGCGCGGCCGAATATACCAACCTATTCGGCTACGATCAAATTCGCAGAGGTGTACTGGAACGGATGCCACCTCCCGAGATCCGCGAGGAACAGAGGGTCCTTGGCGCTCCCAGCAAGAAGCGCCAGAGTAAGCTTCTCAAAGACAAGTCAAAGAAGCCTGCCAAGCAGGCCGAGCAGGATCTGCTCGTCGATCTCATGGGCGGTGCCGATGTTCCCGCTACGAGCCCGGCGGCCAACGGTTCTCAAAACACCGCAGACCTACTTGCGGACATCCTCGGTGGAGACTCTGGCATCTCTTCGCCCGCTCCCCCGGCCGCGCACGCACCTACCCAATCAGTCAACACGAGCGCCATCATGGATCTGTTCGGTTCATCCAACGGTGGTGCCCCCTCACCACGCCCCGCGGAGCCGGCATCCGCATCTATGGATATACTTGGAGGACTCGGATCCGCCCCATCCCCTGCACCATCCCCGTTGGCCGCAGCGGTTCATACAGCATACAACAAGAACGACCTCACTCTTACTTTGCAGGTGCAAAGGGGCGGGAACGGGAACGCGCAGATCCAGGCCCGGTTCCGCAACGTCTCCGACTTTAGTCAATTCTCCAATGTCGGATTACAAGCCGCGGTGCCCAAAAGTCAACGGCTTCAACTTAGCGCGATCAACAAATCTGAGCTTTCTGCGGGAGACGAAGGCGTGCAGATGCTGAAGATTGCAGCCCTCGGCGGTGTAAGTAATCGGCATACAGGACAAGTCAGCTCATAGCTAACAATATATCATAGGCACTCCCACCCAAGCTCCGCCTTCGCCTCCGTGTTACATACTCAAAAGACGGGTCAGAATCGGTGACTGACCAGGTCGATTGGTCCGAGCCTTGATGAGCGCAGGATACGTTGGATTCATGTTTATAGAAGACAGGCACATCAAATATGACGCATTAATACCTCTGAAGGCATTCCAGCATCTTCAACTCTGGGCAAGATTCTGCTTTCTACTTTCTATTACACACATACCTGATCTACTTGATTCTTGTAAATGCTTCGCCATTGCGATCCAGGGTAGAGTTCGATTGAATATATGAGCAAGCGAGAGATATCTGGAGCCCGTCACGGTAGTACCCTGCCTAAGCATCAGACAGACCTGTAGGTAACTACCAGACAAAGATCTGTTATCATCTATCCCTATTGTAGTACAAACCATATAATGTGACAGAAACTGAACTGTGCATTCATTCATAAAACATACAAATGCTTATGCTGGATTTACATTCTTTAGATTTCCATTCTTTATTGAATCGACGCTGGGCCTGTGGGATTCCGCCTTAGGGCAAGAGGCCTAGCAGGAGGCCTAGCAAGAGCTGAAGTTGTTAGCAGCTCTGTCTGGCATTGCGGTGCCGTCTGGGTGATGAGGTGTGGTGAAGCGAGGCAAGGACATCTCGATCTACATCTGAACGGACATCCCTCCATACAGATAAACAAAATAAGAGCGCTTTCCCCACCTGGCGCGGGAAAAGGTGCGCTTCCATGTTGCTTGATGGTCATATGGCGGGCGGGTCAGGAGGACGAGGACGTCTCAGGTAGGGAAAGCAGGACGATTCCATATGATGTCACTGTCATTTGCGTGTTCGTATCATTAATGTTAATCTGGGGTACATGAGTTTGTCAAGGTATTAGGATCCACATGCTTGGGTTGTTTCTCCCTGAGGGGTAGTGTGGATGCACTTGAGAATTGATGTCATGTATCTTGCGCTCAGGCACCAGCCAACCTTAAATTCCCGAGAGGTTTCTTGTTTGACCCCAACATGACGAGTTACAAAGTCTATGTCTGAGGACGAGATAGTAAAATGAAGCAGGTCATTGACCAGTGTTTAATTTCTGTCGATGTAGATAGATAGGTACTGTGCCCTCCCTCCCAAGGTGATTCGTTAATCGTCATAATAGATATTCATCGTTTGCCCCCCAGTTCAGTGTCATATCGGCTCAAATGCATTCAAATTCCATAGCAGTCCGTGCGCCAACAATGTGATGTGATCGATGTGATGGATAGATTGGAATTCCAATCTACCGCATGCGGAATGGTGTTAGGTAAAAGACATGAAAAAGTATAGGCAAGAAGGATAAATTCGGGCAAAAAAATCAAGATCAGACTGGACTCTCACAACGCCAATCAATGAGATGACAGGAGATCCATGGCGTCTAGAGTATCAGCGAAACAAATTGAGCCACCTAGAATCGCTGTGCAAGGACTTTCACCGCCCCGCCGCAGATTGCGAAAAAGATGAAAAAGAACAAGAAAAGGCTGCAACATGATGTAGTTTCTGTCGTTATCGTGCAGTCGTGCATTCATTAAGCATAGGTGGATTGGCGCCGTTGTGCCGGGGGCTGACGATATTCGTCGTAGTGCTGGCGAGGATAGGTATCCCTGTAGATGACGTGCTCGGGCCGGATTTCACGGGCATACTTGATGTCCTTCTCCTTGGGATGTGTGCTATACTCGACTTCGCCGAAGAGTCTTGTTGACGACTGTCTAGAAGTACTCGGACGAGTGCTCTCGTGACGAGACGACGGTTCAGGAGGGTAAGCGTAGGTGGTGCTACTCCGTACCGGTTTCGGTGCGGATCGAGTCGAGGTTGAAGGGCGTTCTGCACGTGGTGGTGAGTACGCTCTTGCGTGTCTCGATGAGCTGGTCGGCGGGGGCGGCATGACCGGCTCGACCACAACTGTCTCTTCTTTGATCTTGTAGCGCGTGGAGGTCTTGGTAGGGCTATCCCCTGATGCCATTTCTGGAGTACCGGGGCTCGAATAGCCCGAATCATACCTCTCCACCCCTCTTGGTTTCGCCGACGGTCGAACCATGTTCAAAAGAACTTGTTCAACCCGACTAGGCGGCTCTCGTCTCGAACGAGACTGAGACTGTGCACTCGACGCAGATCGCGAAGACTGAAGAGACGGCCGGACGTTGCTAGAGGATACCTTGACGCTCGGAGACGTGGCAGCCGTTGGCATGCTGGGTCTCTTGGCCTCGTAGCTACGGGACTGAGACTCCAGATGTTCGTAGGATCCGTTGCGGGATGTTGAAGGGCGCACATCTTCCCGGCTCGAACGGCTTGAGCGGCCGGCACGCCGAGACGATGGCTCGGGTTCTGCAGACTCGTAGCCATGGTGGCGGCGTGGGGAAGGAGATGGTCGACGTCTCCGATCGCTCTCCAAGGGAACAGCTCTGGAGCGAAGAATATAATCCTGCGCGCTTGTGTGCAATTTCTCGTGCTTGGAGTCCCATTCATCCGAATAGCCGTCATCGCCCTCGTACCGTGCGCGCTCGGCGCGACGGCTTGCATCAGTCGATTTGGTCTTCCTCGAGGTCGAGTCGCGACTCCGTTTTGACTCAGAAGGGCGCTTAACCTTCACATAGATGGACGATGCACTAGAATCCGAAGCATCGGAGTCATCTTCGGAGTCGTAGTAAGGTCCCGCCCGTTCATGCTTTTCGTAAGCTTCCCGCCGCCGTTCCTTGGTACGGGATTTGGCCCGAGTGGAGTGGGTGTATTTAACGTTGTCGCGAGCGGCGTCTTTCGCCGTGCGATGATTATCGAGGGGAACCGACTTGGACTTCTTCTTTTCCTCGGTCGTCTTCGTCCGTGGTCGTCGCCGTTCGAACTCGTCGTACTTATGGGACCGCGGCTCCTCGGTGTACCGAAAATCATCTTCAAAGAAAGCCGCATCGGCCGGCTTTCTCTCTTCGTAGTATCGCCCATCGCGATACTCCCGGGAGGTACCGCTACCGCGTGTGGACGAATATGAACCTTCGCGCGTTTTCATTTCGCGCCGGAGTTCGGCAAGACGAACCTTTTGATCATACTTGGTTCTCTTCGTCTCGTCAGAAAGAAGCTCGTAGGCCTGCTGTACCTGTTGGAACTCCTCTTGAGCTTTGCTTCGTTGAGACTCATCTTTGACCTTGTCCGGGTGGCACTTGAGAACCAGTTTCCGATGAGCAGACTTGATCTCAGCGAGAGTCGCATCCTTCTGAACTCCTAGGACAGCATATGGATCGATATCTAGTGCCGATAACATTATGTGAGGAAATCAATATTCGATTGAAAAACATCAACAATGTTTGATGATCAGATGAAAATATAAGAAGAAGATAGGGAGAAAAACTAATCGATGTACCAGAGGCGAAATGGTTGAGTTGATGATAAAGCAGAATCGTAGTCCAAGGGGAGCGGTATGGAAGAGGCGAGAGGCGGTGGAAAGCACGGGAGTGTACCTGGGCCGACCTAGGTACGGGTGGATAATGGGGAGACCGTGACGTGGGTTCTCGTGACGATCAATGGTTCATTAATCCAGCGTCCTGGCACAAGACACAACCAATTCATCTAAGAATGTCGGCGAAGACGGCAGAATGCGGACAAGACGATCATGTAATCTGGTATGAGAGCAATATGGAGTGGGCAATAAAGCACGCACTGACGGCAAATGAACAACCACGGGGAATCGGCCCTGAAAACCACGGCAGCCAGCAAGACAATGATTGGAAGAGACAGAACTAATAATAATCAGGGGTGGATAGTTGGGTCTGGATTTCCGTAGGTTTTCTTCTTCGTCGCAGAAGAAGTGTTTGATTTGTTGGTTAGATACTCCGTACCGGAGTAGAAGGGGGCGAATGTGGTAGTAGTATTGAGACAGTGAACCGAGGGGCAAACCAGTTGAGCAGAGGACTAGCCGGTGCAAACGTGATAATAATGATATCAAACTCGGAGCAAAATGCAAAAGGCGAAAAAGGGACAGGCGGGAGAGAAAACTTTGAACTAATTGGACGGGTGAGAGCCAACACTGAAGGCCCCAAGAACAATATGGACTGCGCCACGATGGTTGTCGCGTCGGTGAAGTGGCACCACTCTTAGTCAGAATCGTAGGTGAACAGCTCAAAGATGAATAAGACGAATAAGATGAGTAATAATGAGAGTATTCTGTTATGACGATGATGACGATGGAATTGTTGTTGTTCTTGTTGATATGTCAAGAAGAGCAGGTGGAAGATGCTCGATGATGCCACTGGAGGTGAAGGGACAAATGGAATTCAATCGGGACGCTTTCTCTGCAGGTTGGGTTGGAATGGGATACGATATTGCTGCAATGATAATGATGGAATGGTGTTGGCGTTGTGTTGGTACTTGGAAGATATAGTAGTGCTGCAGGTGGTCAAAGATCACATATAAAGAGTGAGCATGTTTCTGGGGTCGTCTCTTTCTAAGTATGCAGATGATGCTCTTCTTTTGCTGTTTTGGTTGCCGGGGAAGGGATGATCTCAATCCGAATTAGCGGTCAAAAGGTGGGTGGAGTAGCTGCGAAGTGGATAGATCGATTGATTGATAGGTAATTATATCGAAGGCGACAAGAAGAAGAGGACGAGAGTGAAACCACGTTTAGGGACCCGCTTGGTCTGTTGGAGACTCCAACGAAGTGGAGGATATTCGATAGCTGGTAGTAATGATAATGACAATTAACGTGGACAATTGGAGAAGGTTTCGGCGATTCTCAGGGAGCAGCCGTGCATTGAACTGGGGGAAGTGATATATAGCTAGTCTAGAAGATAATCAACTATGTGGGATATCATAAAAACGAATTGACTAGAGTCAGGTTGCTAGAGATCCTAAGAAGGATGCTCTAGGTACCAGTCCTGCTGAATGGGAACCAGGAACAGATGTGATACAAATACTCAGCCATGAACCAGGCTGAAAGATGATGGATGATTGACGATGCTGTGCACTACAGGGACTCAGCAACAGCCCTGTGCTTGCTTGCATCACTATCTACATGGTCGTTGGAGATGTTCAACCTAGGGAGTATCACTATCACCCCGTGAGCAGCTTGCAAGCAGTAGTAAGTATATTGGACGAAGAGCATACCCTGTATGCCAATAAGAGCAGCAGTGCGCCCTCTACTCGCCTTATTTTGCTCTCGCCTAGTATTGAAATAAACTCAGTTCCTCGCGCTAGCTTCCTGGGAGAAGGTCTGCAGGACAACAGGAAAATGGGAATACCTCTTCTTGGTGTGAGAATCCACCTAATTGATGATCCTCTGGTGTACAGTACTGACATTTCTTTGGCCGATGAGCAGCCAGCCAGCGGTAGTGCAACCGTCATCAGTCAAGGCTTGCGGGGCAATTTCAGAGTACCCCTCCATGCTTCATCATGACTGGATGGTGTGCTATCTTAACAGGAACTAATCAGCTTCCAGGGAACAGCACCACCAGCATGCAGTCTGACCACCGGCCCACCGCTACCCTCTCAGAGAACTCCGTTGCAGCCATCTCCTGCAAAGAGACGATGGAACAGAAAACCCCGCACTAGTATTTTGGCGCCGGCTGTGACTGACTGGCTGCAACACTGGCCACATTCGCATGTCCTTGACTTTTGCCCGATGATCTCTCGTCCTTACAGGTTGACAAAGTGCCATCACTTTCGCCTTTGCCGGGGTTGATGTACAAATCCAATCACATCGCCGAGTGGCCCTGTTTTTCAATGGTCTGCCTCTCTGCATATCGCCTCACCCATTGCAGGTGGTTGCTGCACTCGCGGTCTAGAATTAATTGGCTCGGCTCTCGTCCCACAGTACGGAGTACAGAGACAGGTTCATCATTCCCCTTGATTTTCCTTTTCAGGAGCTTCAGTAATCTTGCGCCTTATTCGCTGACCAGGAGTAGTGGAGCATCAGAGTCATCAGTCATCACCTCTCTCTTGTGCGGAGTTAGTTTTACATACGGCCTTTTACCCAGGAACACCGAATTATCGTTGGCTGACGTTTCCAATGTATCCACGGCTACGACCATCATCGATCCGATCCTCGCTCGCGTGAAAATGGTCCCGTGGGTGGCTCCCGCCCGGTTCCGTGACACTTCCGCCGTGGCAGTACCTGAGTTTGGAGATGTCTATGACGAAGGTATCCTTTGTCATGGTTTGGACAATCGGATGGTGCTTGAATGAGCGGCTAATTTCTAGGATCGGCTCAGTCACATTCAAAGAATGAGGATTCCATCGCTTTGGCAACCCGTTGAGGCGAACAGGACGAAAGGAAGAGCGGATAAACATCCTTCGATGTGGCTGACTCCTCTAAAAGCTCGAACCATAGCGTAATGTGACAGGCCGGGACCTGATGGCTGTCACCCTACTTTGCGAGCTGGCCTATCCCATCCATGTTGTGACAGTATGCCATCCCCAGAGCTCTGAGCGCCTTCGGACCATGAGGTGAACGCTTCTGGAAGCATAATTGGTTCCTGGGAGAGTCATCTGCACAGGAGGTCCGTTCCAGAAACGAGCCAACCATCCGCACGCTCTTGCCATGCAGTGATGATTGCCCCGGCATTAGCCTGCGTGGCTAATGCTTCATCTTCCATGGTCGAGCATATGCAGTCACAGGCCAGGCGCCCTCCACCACATCTTCCTGTGTGTGGATGGCGACAATGCGAAGCCGTCACAAAGCCCATAGTCTATCTAAAGTTCTAAACGCTGAGTTGAGGATTGGAAGGAGTCAGTACTAGTGGCTGACCATGTGGTCCGTGGTTCTTCAGTCGACGATCATCAAGTGACAGTTACGAGAGAGTAATTGGCTTTATTGAACTACCAATATGCACGCTGTACATATGATCTCCTTGCTCTACAAGGCAGGTCGTTCGTCTACTTTCTTGCAAGGAAAATCACCTGTGCTGCCTGCTGCTGCACCAGATTAGGCGATCCATGGCTTACCGCATCAGAGCTAAAATGTGGGGTACCACAAGGCGCAGTGACAGTCTATTACCCAAGGCTAGAAATAGAAACATATCCAGGCACAGACTGCATTTACTCAGTCGGGGCAGCTCAGCTCCTGCTCCTCCGAACATCGCAGCTACCATCAGAAGAAACTATTGCAACTATTGCAGATAACGTAATGTCGTAGACAACTAACAAAAGGAGTACGGAGTTCTGAGGACAAGAGTCGCATATGATGCGACCAATCTTATCGATTGGCGGCTAGTTATCCATCCACCGAGATCTTCCTCCACTTGGAATCAGTCAAAGCAAAGACTCAAAAGTCAGAGACTTAGACCAAGGTAGTCTCGACCCACTCAGGAGCGATTAATTAATTCAAGGTTAGCGCGCCAACACTGCCAGGTGGCGCTGACGGCGATACTGACGACCGGAACGAATACGGATTACTACCGACTGCTACGTACCGATACGGAGTATTCAGCGACGTCTCTCGCCTCTGCTCAGCAGTCAGCATTCCCAGGTTCGACACGAACTGCTGAAAACAGCTATTATGGCTGATGTTAGATAAGATCTTACCTCAGCTCTGGGATTTGGTCACGATGAGTCTATGTTCGTCGTATAACACACTACCTACAGGTAGACTCTTCTGTATTTTTAACTGTACCTCTGTACGAGGCCGGACAGTAGGCCTGATGGCCGCCTGGGATAGTGTAGGACCTTGCGACAAGTAAACCCAATCTGCGTGGTCTTTTAGCAGATCATCTCGACATCGTCAACTACGGAGTATCTGCCTCTGGTCGTAAGACCAAGCTATCACTGCGCTAGATTTCCTCCGCCATTCATAAGGCGGTAACAAGCGCTCTCCTCGGGTGTGAGGTTGGCTATGGTCAGCCTCAAGCTGGTGACATTGCTTGATCAGGTGATGGAGGGGTCTTGCGGATGACTTTGGACATTCGTCTTGTGTTTATAGTTTCGTCAGGTAGGGAGTCGTTTGATCAGGCTTTTGTAAACGTCTATGGTGGGATGATACAGTGCTTGGTTCGCGATCTTCAAGTCCTCGCTTGTCATGTGGGGGTGATGACCGGCTGCTCAGCGGATATCGTGGTCAAAGGCTGTAGATCCATCGAACATTTTGAAGAATGATGTAATAGAGATAGCCCGAGACATGCTCTGCTTGCCATAATGTCATAGAGCTCATCAAGGCAACTATGCACCACCTCGAAATGGAGTCTATCTATTCGCCGACTGCAGGTCAAAGCTCCTTTGTCCGTTACGAGCCGCAGAGAGCAGACCAGCTCATAGGTCAACGAGACAGCTTCGAGGACTGGAATCTTGGTAGCTATGCCAGAGCTTCAATATTCCAAGTTACTGGGCCTACTCAGGTTCTGTCCAAGTTGGCAGCTCCAGATCCACTACAATAGGAGGATGGAATTTCCTCCCTCCTCGGTGCGGCCACTTGATCGCCATGATAGCGGCGTTGACAATGCACGTCTCCTTTCTTCGGGAACGAATTTCGTCACTGCGAGTGTTCCCGATCAAACTCGAAAGAGACGGCAAAGGCGTATATTGACTCTGCTGCGGACTGTCGGGCATCATGGATGTTGAGGCTGTGATGGAGGGCAGTAGCAGGGCATTCTGCGACGGTGTGAATGATGCCGTCGCCAGATCTGGATTCGCATAGACAGAGTAGCCATCGTTGTCCAGGCGCTCGGCCTTTTTGCCCGTTAGGTCAACTAGATTCTGCTTCTTGCTTTCTCGAGGAGGTAGGACACCTCGCATAACCTGATGCTCGGCTTGTTCCGGTCCGGCATTGGCTGACGATGGTGACGACCATTTGACCCTCCCATAGCCTCGCGCATCATGTACATGACCGCAAACGGCAAGCAGAGGTCTCACCTTGCTCAATGCCTGACGCAGGGCCTTACACCCGACGGGCTCGCCAGTGTTCAGGCTGTCACAGTGAGAATGAGGCGGCATGTGTGTGATGACAATGTCAGCGTCCAATGGAATCTGCCCCCAGAGCGCAGCAGCGTCGGCCGACTCGTATCCGAATGCCCAGTTCCCAGTGAACTGGGAGCAGGGCGAGCCAAAGACTTTAAATATGGTCTTAGGGCCGTCGGCCCCGGTCAAGCGGACTAGTGCTGACTGGTGCTCAAGAAATACCATCGAAGGTGGTCCTGCCCTCACAACTTCCATGCATTGCTCGGAGCTTTCTAGATGCTGATTATGGAAGGTCGATCCATATTTAGCATAAAAGCTTGCGTCTAACGTAATATCATGATTGCCTGGGGAGTCCTGCTAATCAGTAAACGCGCATAACCACCGCGTGGGATTATTTTTTAGTATCCATTCTCCAAGCAGACTAACCGCAGACAACTATCTTGACCTCATAGTCAGCCTTGGAAATCCATTCCATTGTTTTGCGCAACTCAGATAGGCTGCCTTGGTTCGTAAGATCTCCTGCGTGAATCAAGACATCTCCCGCTGGTAGTTTGAACCCTGCTTCTGATGGCGTGTATCCGTGCGTGTCAGAGACACAAACAAAGCGCGTCTTTCGAAGCCTCATCAGTCGACTTAAGGCTGAAAAATGCCCGCTTTGTTGTGATTCGACCCTTGCAACAAGGCTGGCAGAGATTGTTCAAAGCTGGAGATAAGTCGCAGTAACTGGGCTCTTTTCAACGGAACTGAGTCGTAGATAGCAACCGCGAGCCAAATGACTCATACAGGCTTAGAAGTGGTTTCGAGACAAGAGGACTCATGAAGCAGAAAGGGTGTTGAGCATTGAATACGTATAGATTCAGCTGTTAATGAGCAGACTCATAATGACCTTTGTCCGCAATTTCAACATCGGAAGTCATAATATGAACACGACTCCGACCTGAAGCATTGAGCTTCTAGATCATGCCAAGAAATTTTCATGAAATTTGATCGTTGACCGATCGTTGACCGATCGTTGATTAACTACCTTGAGCCCATCAAAATAGGTGGCAGGAGCTATGTCTGTAAGATCATTGAGGCTGTCAATCTCATTCCATTGGTCAAATTTGACGTCGCGAAGGTAGGTACCGTAGCTCTGGATTCATGCCGCAGTCCGCCTGCCGAATGAAGTATTGACATCACTGGCGACAAACTACGGAGTAGATAGCCACAAGTCAATAAAAAGACAACTAAGTGCTGCTTTTCGGTGGAACAGCCCGACACTGGCCTATCAAGAAACAATTTGTCTTTTGGACCCAGGAAGCATCAAACTGGGCTGGAATAGGCCGGAGGGGCAAAAGAGGTAGTTCACGTGATCTCAAGCCACGGGATTGGGCCGGGTTAGGGCTGTGGCCCTCAAATGACCTTTCCACACAAAGTGTAGTTAGCTTCGCTTAGCGATCTGACCTGCGAACCCATCCGACTTCGTTGTGTGCGTCGAACTACACCACAACGACAACAACCGCCGACAACATACATCCCAAGGGAGTATCCTAGAGCAGCGCTCTTCCTTTCGCTGGATATTTTCCTTTTGAGACGGTGACAGAAGAGCAGGATGTCCTCCATCGAACCAGTCGTGCGTACCCCCATTCACAAGCAGACCGCCAAAACGTCCTTGTCTTTTGTGCTTTGGAGATTTCAAGGACGGGAGACATTATGGTCTATGTTATCTACAATTACAGTGATCGCTAACTTGTGTTGGGAATTTTGCAGGTCGTCATTGACGGCAAGGGACACCTTCTTGGTCGCCTGGCCAGCACTGTTGCTAAGCAGCTGCTTAACGGCCAGAAGATCGTCGTTGTGAGATGTGAAGCCCTCAACATCTCCGGCGAGTTCTTCCGTGCGAAGCGTACGTTAGCCGATTCCGTTTTTTCCATCCCCTTGGGTTCGAAATATGGCGCAAGAGGGTGAAGCAGAGATATACCGAGACGTGGAGACATTTGGAGATGTTATGGCTGTTGACGCTGGTTCGGAGCAAAGAGCTGACATGGTCAATTTCGATAATATAGTCAAGTACCACGCCTACCTTCGCAAGATGACTCGTTTCAACCCCACTCGTGGTGGTCCCTTCCACTTCCGTGCTCCCTCCCGCATCTTCTACAAGGCCGTCCGCGGAATGATTCCCCACAAGACCCCCCGTGGTGCTGCTGCTCTGGAGAGACTCAAGGTCTTCGAGGGTGTTCCTCCCCCCTACGACAAGAAGAAGCGCGTCGTCGTTCCCCAGGCTCTGCGTGTCCTCAGACTCCGCCCCGGCCGCAAGTACTGCACCGTCGGTCGCCTCAGCCACGAGGTTGGCTGGAAGTACCAGGACGTTGTTGCCAGGTGTGTATTCATCGCTTTGGATCGGATCATTGGTTTTCTGGTGGTATGGACATGGCTAATGGATGACTTTTTAGACTTGAGGAGCGGAGAAAGGTTAAGAGCAGTGCATACTACGAGCGCAAGAAGGCTGCTCGCCGCCAGCTCGTCCAGGCCCAGAAGACGGCGAGCGTTGACGAGAAGACCAAGAGCCAGCTTGCTGAGTACGGATTTTAGATACCTCGTTGCGCGGTTGGTTGCTTGTCTCAGTGATGGGTTGGGTTGGGATCGCAAACGGTTCATCTTTCAGCGGAGTTGGACGGCGAACCGATCGACCTTTTTCCCTTGTCCCTACCTCATCATGCATTGCCACAAATGCTCATGTTTGTGACGGACATGGAGGCTACAGGAACCGATTTCATATTCAAAAGTAAAAAATACGGAGTCGCTTGGGATGAAAGGTTGTTCAAAATAGCTGACCGTTATTTCGCGCCGTTGCGGTTTAATCCAAAGATTTTCTCGAGTTAAGAATGACTCTCATGACCATTGACAATGCTCGTTTATATCCTCTTGTTCATTATTTCATCGTTTCTTTGACTACAAGCTTAGATCCATTGTATGTCAATGAGCGTAGACGGTCAGGGTCCCAGTATGTCTGAGTGTCAGGATCGACATGTCCAAGTTATGAATGACCAGCCTCGGATGTTACGGGCGTACGGAGTGCGGATCGAGTGCGGATCATATGGGTAGTCGGTAGTCTACTGGGTGTTCTTAAGGACTCAGGAGTAAGTTTGTCCAGGCCCAAGTTGATTGGTTACCCTGAATGGTTCAAGATATACGCGAAGGATAAGCCGGGGTAGACTTTGCATTACAAAGTATACGTCTGTCTCACAACGATCATTCAGCTCTTATATTTTCCTTCAAAGTATTCAGCTTCTACTACCGACAATAACTGGGCAAGAAAAGAGGCCTATGGACTATGGAAGAGTCACCCGCATCCCGCTTGTAGGCAGCGGGTAAGCCAACTTCTCCGCGGTCCAAAGCAGTCTAGCAGCCGATCATCCCCGCATTTTGTCTCCAATTCGGCTCTGGGGGTATGGCGCTCCCCTTGTTCCGCGAATCCAAACACCAGCAAAAATTATATACACCTGACAGTAGTCTACTCGGTTTCTTGTAGATTCATGACGCTGGACTGTTTTGTTTGGTTACCGCTACCGAGCCCTTAGTCATGTCATCTGTCAAGACTCGCTTGTCGGGTCTACTGGGCCATCTTTCATCCCCCGAAGCTAAGGACCCTGCTCCGCATGGGCATCGCATCAACTACCATACGCTCTCGCCCACATTCTTTTTGCCCCGTGCTGCAGCGATTGAACCCGATGTGAGACCCTTCCTTTGCAAAAGCGACTTTTGGTTTCAGATGGCTGACTGGAAAACCATTGGCTGATAGGCTGAAGCCATCTACCATGTCACTGCAAACAAGCAGGTGCTGCGAAGGACATATATAGAGACTGCAGATCGTGCTAGAGGCCTTGCTTACTATCTCAAGAAGCATGGGTTCAAGCGGGTTGGCATTCTGTGCCCGAACACCCCTGCCTTCCTGGAGTCTATCTTCGGGATAGCTGCTGCTGGAGCAGTAAACATTGGTAAGGGCAAGATCTTTCCTCGTCCGCAGCAGATGTTGACGTTGACATCTATTAGCTGTCAATTACCGACTCAAGGAAGATGATATCGCCTACATCTTCACGCACTCGGATGCCGAGGTCATCATTGTGGACAATGAATACCTACCACTACTTCAGGCATATCGAGCGGCAAAGCCAGACATTTTCGTCATAGTCGACACCGATACAGATGCTACAGAAGGCCAACTCTCCGGTCCTTTCGATGAGGCTGTGTTAGAAGGTCTCAAGTATGACGCTGACACAGGCGCAAAGGGCTGGGATGGACTGGAAGCCCAGGCGGCTTCGGAGGACGATGTCATTGCTCTTGCTTATACCAGTGGCACAACGGCCCGCCCCAAAGGCGTCGAGTACACTCACCGTGGCTGCTACCTAGCTGCCTTGGCCAACGTGATCGAGTCTGGACTGAATTTGCGACAAGGCCGCTGCCGTTATCTATGGACTTTGCCTATGTTTCATGCAATGGGTAGGTTATATGCTCTCGCCCAGCGTCGTTAGCCTGTGTCGTCCGACTAACTCTTCCAGGCTGGACATTCCCCTGGGCAGTGACCGCCGTCCGTGGCACGCATTACTGCCTGCGAAAGATCGACTACCCGGAGATTTGGAGATTGCTGAAGCAAGAACACATCACCCATTTTAACGCGGCTCCAACGGTGAACACCTTGCTGTGTGCTGCCAACGAGGCTGAGCGCCTTTCGCGGCCGGTCCAAGTCACCGTAGCGGCCAGCCCACCCACCCCACATCTCTTTGAGCAGATGACCAACCTGAACTTGCACCCGGTGCATGTGTACGGAATGACGGAGACATATGGGCCGATTACCAAAGGGTACTACATGCCTCAATGGGATCAACTGCCGGCGGAGGAGAAATACAAGAAGATGGCAAGACAAGGACATGGCTTCGTGACTAGTTTGCCCGTTCGAGTCATCAAGACGGACGTTCCGGAAGGAACCGTCATCGAGGTCCAGCGGGACGGCAAAGAGATAGGAGAGATCGCCTTTGTTGGCAACATTTGCTCCCAGGGCTACTACAAAGACGCCGAGGCCACGCGAAAGCTCTTCGCTGGGGGCGTCTTGCACTCCGGGGATCTGGCGGTTTGGCACCCAGACGGAGCCATCCAAATCTTGGACCGAGCAAAGGACATCATCATCAGCGGTAGGTAATATCTTTGCACACCCATTCAACGCAAGCTGACCAAGGTGAATAGGAGGCGAGAACATATCATCCGTCGCTCTCGAGTCGATGCTCGTTACCCACCCCGACATCCTGGAAGCTGGTGTGGTGGCGGTTCCGGACGCTCACTGGGGTGAGCGACCCAAGGCATTTGTGACTGTGAAGCAGGGGAAGCGGATAGATGGAAATGAAGTGATCGCGTGGGCCAAAAATCACAGTGCCATCAGCAAGTTCATGGTCCCTCGAGAGGTGGAAGTGGTGGCAGAGCTTCCCAAGACGAGTACGGGAAAAGTGAGGAAGAATGTCCTTCGAGAATGGGCGAAAGGGGGGAATCGAACATGACCAGTGTCGGCAAAGGTAGGATCTCGTTAAGAATACGAGATTTGAGTGCTGTTGAGGGTATCCTTCGGCTGCCCCTTTCTGGTGGCAGGCACTATCGAGACTAATGTATGGGACCCACGGCTGCCAAGCCTATGATGGCATGCGAAGTTGCAAATGCATCCCAAGTATCTAATCTCGATAATGAGAGGGAGTGTAAAGAGGGATGTCATGGTTGATGGGATATCTAGAGGGTTGCCTCCAGTAAAGCCAATCGACTGGGGCTTGCGGTGATCCCTTTGTTCTCAAATATATATTTTTGGATCCAAGGTTTGATACCTGTCAATCCGTCAATTCTAAGGACTTTGAACAAACCCTTACTTTATATATTAAGGAGAGACTTTAATCTGTAGAAGGCCACCAATTCTATCTCATTCACAGCCAATCAGTTCGCAAAACAAGCGTCATGCCAGTACCTATCCTATATCCATGACTATATTGGATCGCACGTCTTGACATCCGTGAATTTCAGCCATATCCAGGTTAAATCTAGGCTAAGGTACAATAGTCCTTTTAACAAAGAACGTCTATGGTGCAGCGGCGGGACTGGACCATTCTTATTTGCCTCCTCCATCACTTTGGCAGCCGCCGCCGACCCTGTGCTGACTCTCGTCTTAGCCGCCCGATCAAACGGCTCTCTTTGGGTTGATATATCCCACCCACCATACCTCTCTACAGTTTTCTGTCATATCATACGCATAGCCTGTATGGACGATGCTACTCTAAGCATAAAATCGCGATAACCCCACCACGTCTTTCCGTCTCCGACCGACCGTTTGTCGTTTCCTTGGTCAAGCCTCCATTCTCCTCCGCTCCTCAGCCCCTCCCTTGCCTTCCAGATTATTGTGCAACTGCTGCAGGCACGCTCGGACGCGCGTTCCTATTGATACCTGCTTTCTACTCCCTGTTTGCTCGTCCTTTTTTCCCAAACGCTGCGACGGGATTCATCGGCCGAGTTGGACGGCGCTGTGCTTTCGCTTTCTTTTTCCCTTCGGCTTGCTTACAAGGGATACCGACGAAAGTCTCACGCCTTCGAGCTACGGGTTTGTGCTGACAGCGGTATCCTCTCATGTCAAGGTACTCATGAATAGCACGTCTCATGCTGCTGGAGAACCTTGATCAGACAACCCTCGTCACAAGACCTCCCCAGGCTTCACACCGGCCGTCCAGAATGCCCCGCTCACGGCAACCACTTCGCTTCTCGAGCGAAGTACCCTCCGAGTCGTCGTCATCCACCTCTCCCGATCGCACCGTCGATGATGACACCGACTTCTTCATGGCCCAGGCCAACGATTCGCAGTCTTCCGTCGGGGTGGGGAACTTCCGCGAGCCTCGCGAGCCGAATCCAAGAAACACAGTACTTCCGCCGATCGGACGTCTACCGCCGGAGCTCCTTATCTCGATATTCGCGAAGCTCAGTTCAACGGCGGATCTGCTGAGTTGCATGCTGGTATGCCGAGGATGGGCTGCCAACTGCGTCGGGATACTGTGGCATCGGCCGTCGTGCAATAACTGGGACAACTTGAAGAGCGTAACAGCGTCCGTGGGAAAGCCGGATAGTTTATTCGCATACTCGGAGCTCATCAAACGACTCAATCTCTCCGCGTTGACCGAAGATGTCAGCGACGGCACCGTCGTCCCCTTTGCTCAGTGCAAGCGTATCGAGCGGTTGACCTTGACAAATTGTTCGAAGCTCACGGACAAGGGCGTCTCCGACCTGGTGGAAGGCAACCGGCATTTGCAGGCTCTGGATGTGTCGGATCTACGATACCTTACTGACCATACTTTATACACTGTTGCCAGGAACTGCCCTAGGCTTCAAGGACTCAACATCACTGGGTGTGTCAAAGTGACCGACGACTCACTTGTTGTCATCTCGCAGAACTGCCGACAGATAAAAAGAGTGAGCCTTTTTCCCCCGGACCGACTTACCTATGCTAACAAGCCCAGTTGAAACTTAATGGAGTCGTACAAGTAACGGATCGGTCAATCATGTTCTTTGCAGAAAACTGTCCGGCTATCCTTGAAATCGACCTGCACGACTGCAAACTTGTCACAAACCCCTCGGTCACCTCGCTCATGACCACACTTCGAAACCTTCGGGAACTGCGGCTGGCCCACTGCGTCGAGATCAGCGATGCGGCATTTCTAAATCTTTCCGAGTCCCTCTCCTTTGATAGTCTCCGCATCCTGGACTTGACAGCATGTGAGAACGTCCGAGATGATGCTGTAGAGCGCATTGTCGGCGCTGCGCCTCGCTTGCGGAACCTGGTCTTGGCCAAGTGTAGGTTCATCACGGACCGTGCGGTGCAGGCCATCTGCAAGCTCGGAAAGAACCTCCACTATGTTCATCTGGGTCACTGCTCCAATATCACTGATCCTGCGGTAATACAGCTGGTGAAGGCTTGCAACCGGATCAGATACATCGACTTGGCTTGCTGCAACCGTTTAACGGATAACAGCGTTCAACAGCTGGCGACTCTACCTAAACTTCGACGAATCGGCTTGGTCAAGTGTCAGTTGATTACCGATCAGAGTATTCTGGCTCTGGCACGGCCCAAGGTGTCCCCTGATCCTCTCGGTACTAGTAGCTTGGAGCGAGTGCACCTCAGTTACTGCATCAACCTCTCAATGCCGGTAAGTCATCGTCTCCTCTCTTGTCATTGCCAGTACTGATCGATGTCTAGGGAATACATGCTCTGCTTAACAATTGCCCTCGGCTCACACATCTCAGTCTCACTGGTGTGCAGGCTTTCTTGGTTCCGGAAGTCACCCGGTTCTGCCGCGAAGCACCTCCGGAGTTTACCCAACAACAGCGAGAGGTGTTTTGTGTCTTTAGCGGCGAAGGGGTCAATCGACTTCGCGACTACTTGAACCACAGTCCTGGCTCCACCCGCGAAATGACCGAAGCTACCATGTATGACGATGACGAAGAGTTGGACGAAGACGAAGGTCAAGTGACTGGCCTGATGCATGCGACGGTCATAAATGACGAAGACTATATCGATATCGGACATGCTCACGGTTGATACCCCTTTGCTATTCCTTGAGCGTGTTATTTTTGTCCGTGATTATTTCTCTGCCTTTCTTACCCTTCAACTGTCGCATGACGTTTGAGTCAATTTTGGCATTCATCATTCAGGGATCATGGCTAAAGAGCGGGCGTCCCTATCATTTCCTCATACGTACAAACTAGGACTGTCAGATTTCATCATCTGGAATTGCATCAATAGCGGTTGATACGACCTGGGATTCGGGTTTCATGTTTGTTTACTTGGGCTAGCATATATAGGCTTCATTCTTCATTCTCCTATCGATTCACGCAGCTGTCAATCTAGTAGACCACCACGGTGTGGCAATAGCTGTCTATGTCATAGAGTGGAGACTCCGAAAACGTACGATCTATCGCATCAATAACCTCTCTACAACAAAACTGGAATGCTCTAGTTAATCCATTACTGCTATGATATTGTCTTATCGTGCTACAGATTCGATGAGATTTTGAGTTGGCCTGAATCAAGAGGACTTGATGTTGCACATCCAGCATAGTACGGAGGAAACCCATTGCATACCGCTTCGACACTTCCCCGCTCTCCGCTCTCCGCTTTAGATCGCGTTCACCTCAAACCCCGATACTGCGCTGGGTTCCGAATCCAGTCGCAGCGTGATAGTTGAGCCAGAAGCGACTGGTTTTGTTCAATCAGTGTGCAATGGCCCGTCCTTCGCTTTCACGGTCCAATCCCCTCGGATTCACACCATGGCCCGTCACCATCATCACCTCGGTCGTGTACCTTGCGATAGTGGTGCCTTTACTTGTCGTACATCATGTCGTGCCTTCAGCGCCTCGTTCGAGCCCGGATGGACTGAATCTCACCGAAGCCTGGGCTGACCTGCAGACGCTCACGAACGGGTTCCACCCGTACAACTCGCACCGCAACGATGAAGTGCACTCCTGGCTTCTGAAACGGATCCACGCGCTTATCGACAGCGCACCACCCGCGAGCGAGTATGAATCGGTGCACGAGGAGAAGCCCGCCGTCTTTGTCTTTGACGATACGCAGTCGAACCTCACGTTCTCCGGCCGCGGGTCGGGCCTCGGGGTATATTTCGAAAGCACCAATATCATGGTGTATATCCGGGGGTGGGAAGAGGAGCGCGAGCGCTGGTGGGAGGACCCGCACGGCCGGCCGGCGGGCAAGGGCGGCGTTTTGGTCAATGCGCACTACGACAGCGTGTCGACGGGCTACGGCGCCACCGATGACGGGGTGGGCGTTGTCTCGTGTCTACAGCTGATCAAGTACTTCACGACGCCGGGGCATGTCCCGCGGCGCGGGCTGGTGCTGCTCTTCAATAACGGGGAGGAGGATTTCCTGAACGGCGCACGCGTGTACAGCCAGCACCCCATCTCGCGGCTGCCGCATACGTTTCTGAACCTGGAGGGAGCGGGCG
>JACBAD010001918.1:0-42545 GCA_014281905.1 Aspergillus hiratsukae | reverse complement strand
GGGGTGGGGGGAACCTGAAGGATTGTTCTTCTTCTGACATTTTTGGGGTTGGATTGGATTGGGTTGGGGAATTATTGGAGGAGTTGGTTTGGATGTAACTCAGTTGGTTATGGGATATATTTTATATATCTTGTTGTGGGTGGTGATAGTGAGTCATCGTTAGTTAACTAGTGGTCAGCGTGAGGTGAGACATAGTGGGCGGATAGGGTTGAATATTCTACAGAGCGCAAGCCACGGAGCCATCGGCATAAGCAGTGGTATATATAATATGCTAGATGGTCTATCCGCTAAACGACATGATATCAACAATTCATGTGCACCACTGGACGAGGGCTCTATATTCAGATTCCCGCCCTGCCAAAAGGAAATGAAGAAACAATGCAACGCTGAGAGCGTCATAATCCAACTACATACCCCTATTGAATTCAACCTGCCCGTCTTTACCTCCTCGGCCCCAAAACTCCTCTTCCAGAGACTGGGCGCTGATTGCCTGCCGCTGAGGGAACGCTCCCAGGGCCAGCGGAAGAGCAAACAGCGACGTGGCCAGGATCAGGCCCAGATTGATCGGCGTAACCATGCGCGGACGCGCCTTGAGCCAGGCCGTCTTCTCCAGCCTCACAAGAATCAGAGGCGGTACCACCATGATAGGCGTAGCGTTCAGGACCCGACTGATAGCCGTCTCCCCGACCGCAATGGTGGCGGCCTTCTTGCTCTTGCCTAGACTCTGGACCGGCTCGCCGGTCTCCTCGCGCTTCTTCTTCTCCTCCTCGGAGAGGACAGGGTAGACGTCGATGCCCTGGCGGATCTCCTCGCCACGCATCAGGAACACGTTGAGCGCACTGGCGCTGGAAACTGCAGCAAAGGGCACCAGACGGCCGAGAATGAGTTTTGTGTTGGGAGAAATGTTCTTCAGCCGAGGGACCAGCGCGTTGAGACCCAGCGCCACCGAGCACGACGCCGATACCGCCATCAAGTATGACTTGGCCATCTGAGACACCGACAGGGGAGTCGACTTGTTCGCATTCGCATTGTTAATGGCGACATTGAGCGACTGGTTGGCAATCTGCCACAGAAGCGTTCCGGTGGTCTAGACAGTCAGTGTGCCTCCAGGATTCAAAAGATCGATGGTTCATACCTGCAACCCTGGCGTAAGCATACCCGCCGTCACCACCAGGTTCGAAAGAACGTATGCCGACATGCGGAAGGGAAGGAAAACCGGTGCGCCCGTATCTTGACAACCAAAGTTAGACACCCCACAACTATATTAAGAAAGCCAATACCGCAACACACCTGGATGCAATGTAGAGTCCACAACCTTCTTCGCCCGCCATAACTCGGGAGTCATATCAGGGATATGATTCTGCTTATAAGACGAGATAAGGCGCTTCGCTTGTTCTAGACCCGACGAGGATACGAACAACATCCTAGGATAATGTCAGTTGGAAGTACAGCGAATTGAATGAATAGAAATGCTACTCACCTAGGATCGGAGATGTCTGCCGCATGTCGCACACGACCCCAGTAAGTGTTCAGATCATACTGCGACGCGGGAAGGTCCCGGTGGCCGGGGAGTGACGCAGACATTGTGCAAATCAAAGAAAGACAGTCAACACTAAGAACGACAGACTGAAAAAAGAGAAAAAGAATGAAATAGGGCAGATGTTGAGCAGAAGGCGCCGGAGGAGTCACAGTCAGAGAAGCGAAAATAATTGATCGGGGGGACCACATCGCTATCAAGGGCGGTGAGCCGATAAGCGGGGGATTCGGCCAATCATGCTGCACCAATTGATATGGTTCCTTAGTTGTCTCACCGCCTTTCGGAGACATGTAGCACAAACAATATATAAATACCGTACTACACTCTACAAGTCCAGAAGGGTCATGAACATGATTGAACAGAAATGCTAGGTACAGTAGTACAGAGGTATCACTCAGCGGGGCAGACAGGCCCCGACACATATTGAAGTAAGTAGGAAATAGCTATGACAGTAATCATGACAGTGATGCATTGACTTCACGTCAGCACAGATTGGGTATGCAGGATTTATGAAAATTGATAACCGGAAATGGGTATGTCTAATGGTTCTGATGAGGGCGATGGACAAAAGAGACATTAGAAATGGATCGAAGGTCAGAACAGTGAGTCTGGAGGAGCCTTTTAAGGAACAGACGAGGGCACAGTCGACGTTAGTCATGACCAGTGACTTCGTATTCATGATGATTACATGATGGTAGAGAGAATGTCCGATCGAGTTACAAGTGAACACCGGAGGAATTACCGGAATCGGAAGGATTTATGAGCCAGGGGTGAGGTTGGCGGCTGTTCGGTGACACTGACTGGACCTCGAACCCGGTTCTTCCTAGTCGGGGTCTGGGCGCAAAATACGCACACGTACACCGGTGGCAGATGCGACCGCCCAAGTCCGACACACTTCGTATGGAGCCAATGGTTGCACGATTCGCTGTGACGAGTAAGCAAAGACGACAAAAGATCAAGCTGACGTTCGCTTACCATTGAATCATGAGATGGCCACCATTATCCATGGACTGGCAAACACATCTGGTGCCATTGCTTGGGTTGCTCTGTCCTGGGTTGCTGTAGCGTTCAGTGGTCGGAGTAGCGAGGTCAGGGTCTGTCATGGTGGTTGGGGAAGTGTTAGGTGGCCGAGAATTCGGATCAAGTTCCGCATCGAAGCGTGGGGGAGACGAGCGTAGATGCGCAAACGAGAGTGAGGACCTATTGGACCGTGGCCTATTGTCGATTGTCTGGGACCGTGGAAGTCGGCCTCTCCCCTCAAGAACTTTCCGAAGTGCGTGCTGGGCATCGCCAGAATCATCTTCGTTCTCAGGGAGGAGTCCCGAAGGCGACCCAACGCTAGGGTACGTCAGATCCGAGTTTATCAGCATGGACTGCCGCTTGGGAGTCGTCCTATTCCACTCATCCGCAGCTGTCTGGTACACGGGTCGTCTTGCAGGACCCCGAGACGAACTAGCCCAGGGCGACATTCTGCCAGACTGCGATGATGCAGCAGTGGAGGTATAGGAGCCTTTCGAATGGGGCCGGGAGCCGGAGTCACTGTGGGCCACAGTAGGTCCGCCGACGTCCGAAAATGCAAAGGACGAGTTGCGGTTAGGAACAATTGGGTACTCCGAAAGATCCGCAGAATCGTATTCGTTTTCAGATGCGAATGGGTCAAGCTCCATTCCACTCACAGGGTCCGTCAGGCCGGTGGATGCCTCAGTAACAGTCTGCATCTCGGCCTTTGCTCTACCATCCTTGCCTATTCTTAAAATGACCGACTGAGAGCGAGCAGGAAACCCAGATGCAACCGAATTCGCTCTGGTAAGTTGTTGGCGGAAGGGCTTGATGGGGGAGGACCGTCCCTTGGATGGGCTTTTGCGAATGCCACTGATGGAAGTCATCATTCCAGACGTAGACTGTCCCGATGTGGAGCGCTGAGGGTGAGCAGTTATAGCAGTATGAGTCACACTGCGAGTAAGGCCCGGCCGGGCTCGACGAGGAGTAAAATCATCATCATCGTCCTCCTCGTCATCGAAGCCCGGGAGAGGATGATTAATGATTTGCGCACGGCGAAGCTCTTCTCGCTTGAATTCCTCAGTCTGGTGGTGATATGGTTGTCTGACTGGCTTAGAAAAGAGTCTCTTATCTGGGCTCAGCTGAGGGCCACCGAAACGGCGGGCTGGTGAAGAGAGGAACAAAGCCGGATCGTCTGCCTTGGGTATAGGAAGACGAGGGGAAGTGGAGAAAGGAGCAGGGAACAGAGCTGCATCGGAAGGAGCAGCAGAGAAACTATACGTGGGACCGTGAACTTCAGGAAGGCCAAGGTTGGCATCGATTGATGGTAGTTGTGGGATTCGAGCGTCCTGTAAAGTTCGATTATGGTTCTGAGGGGTTGAAGTTGGAGCACTCGAGTCGAAGGGGTTGATGCTGTTTCCAGACAAACCCAGGCTTCCCCCCTGCTGCTCGATATCATTGTCCCAGAACAACCTCTGCTGAGGAAAGAAAGTGGAGGCGGACGGATCAATCGCAGCCAGGTCGAAAGGATCTGGTGAGGACTGGAGACCCGCAAAGAACCTGGGCGAAGCACCTAGCAAGCGGCTAGGAGTCTCAAGATGACCATCATGCGGAGAGTGCTTTATGTTTGAGTCGATGACATTGTCCAACCCGGTTATTTTCCTCCTCGACGCACTGCTTGGGGGTGGAGTTTGCATTGAGGCAGCGGACTTTGCAGAGTCTACGGTCCGAGGACCGTCCTCGCCTGAGCCACCATTAGGTTTCGTAGAACGTATCCTTTTGGCCGTGTCAGTGTCCTGTTCCGAGCCCTGCAAAGCGTCCACCCCTCCAGTTCGATTGGAGACGTTATCTGGCAGTCGTAGAGGGTTCGAAGGGGTGCTCAAGCCGAACCGCTGGGGTGTTCGAAGGAACTCCGGACTTGAGGCATACGGATCTGATGTGTCCCAGGTAACTCGGGGGTCGAAAAAACTAGATTCGAGCTTGGGGGTCTGAAAAGCGGAATCGCCGAACACAGTAGTTGTAGGAGTCCTCGTCGGGGTCTGAGGTTCACCGTTTGGATAGCTGAAGCTAAACATGATCGAAGGCTCTGTCAGTATCATCTTCTCACTGAACCAATCTGGGACGGAGTCCATAGCATAGAGAGTCAGGCGGTATCGCCGAGCGAGTTCTTATTGTATGTATCAAGGAGTGAAGAATGGGGAAAAAGGCAAGCTCCTGGTAAAGTAGCAATTGACAAGTGGCACGCACAATGTGAATCCACCCCGCCAGTTACAGGAGAGGATTCACAGTTTGGGAGAAGATAATGGTATGTGCATAGAAGACTTCGAGAGCCATACCTGTGGACAGGGTTATCCCAACTCATGTCAGCAACCCAGTAAACCCAGCAACCATTCAATTCGAACTGCCAGGCAACCTAATCAGAGGTCGTCCAGATACCTCGGGCGCTGAGGAATGTCCGAAAAGAGAGGGGTTCAGTGGGAATCGATAATGAACGAGTAATGTGCACTGCAGTGTCATTGAAGCCAAGCAGGCAACCGGGCCGGACGACGGACGTAGAAAGAATGTGAGCCCCTCTTGACGAAACAAGGAGAAATTAGGACAAGATGTACCAGATTATCTAGTACATATCTTGTATTCTCAAGAATTACACAACAGAATTAATAGAGAGGGAGAAGAGTGGAAGGAAAAGGTATCGGAGATAGACAAGGGAGGGCTGTCGAAGGGATCCAAGAGCTCGAGGGAAGGTTGGAGCTGCCCTGGAACAAAGGGAGAAGCGGAGGTATGTCTTTAGTGTTGCTTGCCCTTTCAGTGTCTTGACCCTTTGACCTTGATTGAGAACGTTGTAGAGAAGAGGAGGGAAAAGAGGAGATTGGAGGCAGAGTGAGAGGAGAGGAAGGGCTACGAGAATGAATATGAAAGAAATCCAAGAGGGGAGGAAATCGTGTGTTTTTCTTTTCCTCTGTTTGTAATATTTTAGACACTGGAATTTTTTTTTCTTTTTACATCCGCAGATCCACCGATACGCACTTCTTTTTTGTGATCACTTAACAGAAATATCCTTCTCTGGCTCAGACTGGGACTGAAAATAATGAACAATAAATTAACCAAGCCAAACGGAAGATCCAGGCCGATTCTCCTCCACTCCGTGGATGGTGTCTTGTTCTACTTAGTGGAGATTATAGTTTTGGTGAGATAATCTTGGATATGGGCGTATCCATGTGGATGATTGCACTACAAGCTGGCAAGCTCTTCATCTGTCAACTCACAGTCTCTAGTGTTCGTTTCCATTCAAGGTGGGGGACCCGGTCAAGACTCAACTGATCGTTGTCAAAGCTGTTTGCTGAGCCAGGTAGATGTGTGCAATTCCGACCGGGGTCGCACATGCCCAAGGCACCAAGGCAGCCTTGTGGCTACAGAAACTACCGAGTCCAATCGTTCTTGAGTGTAGGCATCATCATCACAACTCTAACATGCGGAAGGACATGAATAAAGAAAGGTAGGTTATCTACACGGACCCCCTGGTTCCTGAGGAAGAAGATATCATTCGGTATTAGGAAGCCCATGTGCAGCCAGAGTTGCATGTCATGGCACTGCTGTTCGTTTGGACAGGTTCTAGGACCTGCAGTGGTCATCTTGATGAACCGACAGATTCACAGTTGAAAGCTGCGAAATATAGTCATGGTACGAAAAGTCTACTTCCCCAGGGTCTTCATTGTCTGCAATTAGTCGCATGCTCGAGACCCGTGACAATCTTGTTTGCAACACGGAGTGAAGTAATTGTTTGGCCGCCTGCCAACCTGTCCAACGGTATATTTGAGCCCCTGAGCCTTCAGGATAGTATGATGCACAGTGTGCAGATGGTCAAAAACACTCGGAGATACTGATTCGACGGAATGGCCGCTGCAAGTAAGGTCAAAAGCAATAACCTGAGAGCTGTCTCAAAAACGCCAAATCTCCTAGCCAATATAACCCTTTTCGGATTAGCGTCCTGTGAGCTCTCAAATTAAGGTTGTGTCTCACGTGATATGAGATCATCAATGTCTTATCATGACATGTTCTTCTCATGCCCAAATGAAAAGGGAGAAACAATCGATTCGATTCTCCACGGCCTAGAATAACTTACTGATTGGTGAAGAGCTCGCATAATCGAAGTAATGGGCAAGGCACTCTGAATCATTAAGCGTGGTTGTCGGATGAAGATTCAAGGACAATTTCCGTCAGCTGTGCGAGCAAGGGAACGCTATCCCTGATCTGGAACGCTATCGTATTGTGCCTTGCGGAGTACTCCGTCAGCGATAGACCCTTCCGACCAATTGGAGAACGGCTGTCTATCCTTTGATTGTGTAACGCTCAGATAGATGGGTATGGCGAGCTGAGGAGAACCACCACTAAAAGATGACAGGTTCTCTGAGCTCTTGAAGTTGATATTGAGCACTTCTCTAAATCTCCCATCCTTTTTCAAGCCACGTCAATGCAACCCAAGGACAAGGAACAAGGAACCTTTGACAAGAGTGGGTCTCTGCTGTGCCCCACCTTCATCTCCATCCCGATCTCCAGTTGTCCTTTTCACCTGCAGGGGCAGTTCCCCTTTCCGCTGGATCCATTATTGGACAGTCGTCACGCCGGCATAAAGGTCTATTTCCATTAGAGATTCGCGGTCATTACTGAATCAGATAATTATAGGTGAGTTCAACCTGCCGTTGACTCAGGACTAATGTATGCGTTACCCCTCCCAGTCCCTCCCCCTTACCACCCTGCTGATCGGACCAAATTCGGGGAAAGTCGAGATCGAGCCATGTACTCCGTTACCCAGTTGCGATTAGCCGCTCGCCGGGGTAAGACTCAACTGGGGAGCTGGGCCGCTTATTGGTGACATTTCAATGGCCGGACGGCTGAGGCTATCGTGGCTAGCTTGTTCTTTTCAGCTCCAGCGGTCCAGCCTCCAAGTCCAAGCCTTGATCTTGCCCACAAGGCCAAAAAGTGGACACGGAACGTTGGCGTTGGCAATTGAGAGGGAAATGGATAATGACGACATGGCCCCTGACAGTAATCCTACCAGGCTACAATAACAGTAAAGCAGCGCATGCAGAATAATAGGGACAGTTAGTAAATACTCGATCTTTCGCAGACTAGAGATAGTCAAGAGATCTTTATGAAGTTACTACGGAGTAGATACCTTTGATTTGCATAATTTTTGTGCTCCATAGAGAGGTAATCCGGAGAAATCTCCGAGGTTGTCCCTGACAGGCAGCCAACCTGTTCTTCCCAGTTCCCAGTTTCAACCTGAGCCAACAACCGAGATTGCTGCCTTAGGCGCCAGAGGCAGTAGCCTGAACTTATCTCGGCGATGACAAGTATGCACCGAATCATGTTGCGATTGACAATCTCTATCTAGTTTACAGAGTGAGGAATCAAATCGCCTTGGATTTGAAGATCAGCTTCAGGAAGTAACATCATGGACTTCCATTTGTGATACCGCACCTTCAAATCAGTCTATACTTTGGAACACGACCTAGCTAGAGAGATGTTTCGCAACCTAGGCACTAACCTACATATGGGTCTGAGTCTGAAGGATTGCATACAACATCGCCCGAGATGTACACGGAGACCGAGTATCGCTCGACTTCCAACAGCCGTGACCAGAACCAGCATGGGAAAGCAGAAGTACGATCTCATCGCGGCATCACTCATCATCAATTCATCAAACCAAGATGCGGCTTGTAAGCGCATTTGCTAGATAATGAACATCTGCAAAAGAGACATCAGACATTCATATGGAGATCAATGCCAACAGTCCTTCGAGCACCTTTGAGCTCAAATAACACGAGCTACTTTGAGTCCTCGTTATAATGAAGCATTGGCAAGCTAATTGAAGATTAGACGTTCCACAACACTGTTCGGGGAGAAATCAATCACCTTCTAAATATCAATGAAACTCTGGAGAAAGGTGAAACCATTTGCTAATTGTACACTCGGATATCAAATGAGGTTCGTCTGAGTAGCCACCCCAGGACACAAAGGACATATGCCCAGAAGGTAGGTAGTTGACCGACCTCCTTGAAGTGATTGCCTGAAAAGAAAGGCAGATATAGGTATCTTTCACCGCCACATCTTCAGCCACACTTCGCACCCCGCCAATATTTACCTGAAATTGCTTCATTCAGTGAACCCGATGGGCAACAAGGACTTCAAAGAGTCCCATTCGTTATAGATGCTTCGACTACCTTTCCATTATTGGTCATGAGGATCCTCAAGGTACCCTGACTGATAGATCAGCCCTCAGCCCACTCGGTTCCAAGTATGGGCTCAATGCTCCTTCCCGTTGTCTTTCTTTGTTGACAAGCCACCGCTCGCTTCACTTGCATGGGAAAGCCGGTGAATGGGATCTTGCCATGAGCGCGATACTGGCAGTTTTCCACTCATCTTATTGAATACACCTATTTAGCGCTGATACCTATCTCTTAAATCTCTACATCGTTATTGAACCCGAAATGGCGCTTCCATCAGGGCGAAGAAAGGGGCGGAAATATTCTCGGCGTCAAAAGACTCGCATCAAGAATGGATTCGCCTCCCCCAGGTCGCCTCAATCTATTTTAGGCGAAGCCCGAAGGAAGACCTCTTCGAAAGCCAATCAGGGCGGGCTTTTCGGTACTGCGAAGCCTGCGAGCAACACCCATACCAACCCCGCAAGAAATCGTGGTAGCCGACAATCATTAAAATATTCAAAATTTGTAAAGCTTCCTCCTCCGACGGAGCGTCTTGAAGAGGTACGATTGTGGTTTCGGCCCCTATCACTGTGGCGCTACAGGCCTGCTTAGCTTGCAGCTCTAGTTCAGTACTGACACTTCGTCCCATCAGAATTGCTTCGATAGAGAACCCTTACCAGAGAACTACGTCTTCGTACCAAAAGGCGATGTTTATATTACACGACACTGTCGAACTCAGACCAAAGAGTTCCGTCGGGTAGTCTATGTTGTCTATGTAAGGATTGTCTGCGCCTTCTGCTTCCACCATCTAACCCATCGCAGAACAATGCCGGAAAACAAAAAGTTGGTCTCCGTGTACCGAAAGATGTGTACGCTGCTGTTCTCAAATCTGCTGCCGCGACTGCCGATTCGCGCGCTGAAGCTGTCAAAACCCGAGACGAAAAGGACCTGTCGCGAGCTCGGCAAATCTTGCGCAACAAGTTTCCACTCATGCCAGCCGAGTCCCTGGAGACTATTGTTGATCACGCTTTCCTGAAGCGCTCTGGACGAGTGGGAAGAACGACAAGGATGACAGACGAAGAAAAGGCTAATTTGGCTGTCGAAGCACACATCAGGCACACACATACGCCTTATGAATCCCTTCTCGGCGCGGGGAAAAGACGTCATGAAGCTAGAGGAGCGGTTTGGGATATGGTGCAAGCCATCAAAACTGCGTGGCAGGGTGGAAACGCTCAGTCTACGGATCTTTTGACCCTGCGCAGTCGCGCTGATGGTCAAAAACTGACAATCCCTGCTGACGACGTGATCTGCATTGATTGACGGCCTATTGAGCACGAGGATTCATTCGCCTGTCATAACGGCCACACGACATGAACCTTGATAATGGGCTTCCTTGACTGGTGGCACCCGATTATCAGCAATGACCCTCATGATGATATGAGAAACGAACCTATCTTTGTATCCTAACATGCATAGAGTACGGTATAGAATACGCATAGACGGAACACAGGGGGTAATGACTCACCATCGTCTCACTCAATGTGTTTAATGCTAGTGGTTGTTATCCATTACAACCCATTACAATGAACTACTTTTCCTTGTCATAGGGGAGTTGGAACTGTGGACAAGAATCAAGATATGCATCTGTATTACTGTGATAAAAAGACAAATTCGACCAGCGCCGCACACAAACTCCAAAATTGCAGACCAAGCCAGAGAGACATACCTTTCCGCAGCCATAATCCCAGACAATCCCGACTCCAACCAGTTTACAACAGGTTTGTGGTTCGATGCGTCGCTCTGTTATAATCTATGCTTTTCTCAGTCAGCGCAGTCCGCCAATCGAACATTCAGCTAAAGAGACAAAGCCGAGAAGGGATGATATTAGTTTTGAGCAGTTTCAGGCAGCTCATCTTGGCGTTGCGCTTCCTCCTGCGAGCCTGAGTCTGTCTGCTCAAACACTTCAACACTGACCAGCTCGGCTTGACGTTGCGCTTTTTCCTGCGAGTCAGAGTCAGTCTCCTCAAACACTTCAACTGTGACAGTAGGGAGCTCCCACTCAACCATGTCACACCAGAACACCTTGACCGGACCAAGTTTGTACGGGAGCTCGAAATCACGCCCGTTCTCCAGCTGATCGAACATGAGGTGCAGGTACTCTTGAACCTCTAGGAAGAGCTCGTCCTCCGTTGGGAAAGCGTTTTCGGTCCCGTCTTCCTGGTTGATAAGTTCATAGTGGATAAAAACGCTCTTACGCCCGGGAATGGGGCGCCTCGGGTTGCGGAACTGCCCTGATTCGAGACGAGCTGAGACGATGGTGTATGCGTCCTCGATGATGTCCATGGTTACATGGACCCCGGTTGTGTACTCCAGCTGAACGATGATGTAGAGGCCCTCTTCGAGGTTATACGGGTTTGGCCCGTCGATCCAAAGGCCGGCATCCTGCATGCGCGCCTTGCGCTCGTCCTGCTCGCACCACTGTCTGATACCCATGCTGTTAGATTCTGTAAAATTGCTTTTGGATGGTACTCAACGTCTTGAAGATGGTTTGTTTCGGGGGAATTGCGCACAGTTGATGAGTTGCTTTCGAAGTGTTTTGAGATCGGTATGAGAGAGGTAGAATGGAGTGAACAGAGTAGTTCGATGGTTGATGATCATTCGAATGCTGAGAAAGGAGGGCGACCTTATAGTCGAAGTTATCAGCATTGGACCTTGAGCAGACTGTAAAGTGTCTCAATTCCATGATGTCTCTGCGTCGGATGTCCTTGTTAGCCACGAGAGTCTCATCGTCAACAAAGAGATTCTTTCCAACATGTCTTTCATCCTGAAAAGACTCATTGTCATGCGAAGAATGCCAGGAAGACAACACTTCATTGCCTTTATGGAACTCACCATGGTGCCGTTGTGACAGACAAGGAGATGGTATAAACGTTGATCTGAATTTCCTTGTTCACCGACAAGAGTCTCATTCTGAACAAAGAATCCTTTCCTGAGCGTCTTACTTGGAGGCCGTTGTCGCAAGACATAATAGAGAAACAACATCTCGATGTCTTCACATTGAGCTCCATCGTTTCTGATATAATGAAAGCCTATTGTGCTTTCAGCGGGTTCGTCCCGACAATCATTGAACATTGCTTTGTTTGGTTGTTTGGTCCAGGTCTCTGAAGACTTGCTGTGTTTCGAATCTGGCTAAATTGTGAGACCCGAATCCTTACAAGAAGGACTTGTTGAGCCCCAGAGGGCCTTTGTTTCCGCGGCTTGTCTCTAGCGAGTTTGTCTTTGTTGTGTTTCTTTGACTTGGCTTGACACCAGAGGAGGATAGTATCTGCCCTATGTTCTTGCCCTAACTGCGGACTTGAATAGGATTAGTTCTCGACTTGAGTGATAACCAGAATAGCTCTTGGAGGTTTGACGGAGAACTACTATGTCTATCTACTTACTACTCGGCAGTGCTACATGATGCCTAACGCTTATAGAGATCTAACAATTTCTATTGTGCTAACACTTGACCGTTGCAATAGGAGATGACACTGTCCTTTTCAGATACCAAATAACGGCTTGAGCTAGAGTACACATTGCGTAAACGTGAAAATAAGTATAAATCAAGATACATCATTCCGGTTACTATCAAAGCCCAAATAGGTTGTAGGGCTAGCCCTGGTCTATACCGCTTTCGGTAAAGGCGATTGCGGAGATTGAAGCAGTTCTCCGACAACTGACTACAGCTCCAGATCCAGTATCTTTGTGCAGCGATACCCGTATCTCAACAATGGAGGGCGCAGATATTGTCGAATCGCCGCGCAAGCGACTCAAGACCGAGGATACCGCTGTCTCGGACGATGCTGTGCTGCCTCCTTCCACCGTGCCGGCTCTGGAGGCGGAATCGGTGAAGATCTCCGACGGTGATGCTCAAGCATTGAAGGAAGTCGAGGTCGGAATTACCGAATTTGTCAGTGCAGACAACGTGGGCTTTTCCGGGGTTCTGAAGAAGAGGTACAACTCGAACTTGAGATACTGAAAATCTAGTTAACCGGTTTCTCTCAGATACACCGATTTCCTCGTCAATGAGATCCTTCCGTCTGGTGAAGTTTTGCATCTTCGCAATTTGAATCCTCCCACTTCGTCTGTGGAAGGAAACAAGAGCAGCGATGCCGATACCAAATCGCAGGCTCCTGTAGCGGATAACACTGCAGAGTCAGCAGCCGCTGAAGAGAAAGTTGCGCCAGTCGCTAAAGAGGAAGCCCCCGCTGCCGAGTTCCAGCTCTCAGAGGAAGACAAAGCGCTATTGGAGTCATTCTTTGGCAGCGAAGCTACGGGACGAATCTTAGCCCTACATACCCGTGCCCTGGCTAACCCTCGAGCGAGACCGAACGAGTTGGGCCGAGTGAACACTGTCGTTGTCACGGATCGCGATCTGCGCATCAAGATCCACCAGGCAATCCGCCGCATTTTCAATTCGCAACTCGAGTCGCAGACGGACAGCGAAGGCATGATGTCTATCTCGGCCGCTCCCAACCGGAACAAGCGCAATACCCAGGGTGGACGTGGTTCAGGGCGCGAACGAGGCCGGCTCAACTTCGAGGAGTTGGGAGGCTCCTATCTGCATTTTACGATATACAAGGAGAACAAGGATACCATGGAAGTTATTTCTTTCCTGGCGCGTTCAATGAAAATGGCTCCGAGAGCCTTCCAGTTTGCCGGTACTAAGGACCGACGTGGTGTGACCGTGCAGCGAGCGTGTGTAAGCCGGGTATTTGCCGATCGGCTTGCCAAGCTCAACCCTGCTCTTCGCAACTCGGCCGTGGGAGACTACGAGTATTGCCGCCATGGCCTTGAGCTGGGTGATTTGAAGGGTAATGAGTTCGTCATCACTCTGCGCGAGTGCGCTATTCCTGGCGTGGACCTTGAAAATCGCGAAGGTGCTGTCGCCAAGGCCAAGGAGTTTGTGGGATCTGCATTGCGAAACCTCCGTGAGCGGGGCTACTTCAATTACTACGGACTGCAACGCTTCGGAACCTTTGCGACTCGCACGGATATGGTCGGCGTGAAGATGCTCCAGGGCGACTTCAAAGGCGCCTGTGATGCAATCCTACATTACAGTCCTCATATTCTTGCCGCAGCACACGAAGGCGATTCGACCTCCATGATTAGCTCAGACGACAAGGCTCGTGCGGAAGCAATCCACATCTTCCAAACTACCGGCAAAGTCACCGAGGCCGTGGAGAAACTGCCCCGGAAATTCTCAGCGGAGAACAACCTGATCAGACATCTCGGTCGCTCCCAGAACGATTATCTCGGGGCTCTGCAAACCATTCCCCGAAACCTACGTCTGATGTACGTGCACGCTTACCAGTCACTGGTCTGGAACTTCGCTGTCGGTGAACGCTGGCGGCTTTACGGCGACAAAGTAGTAGAAGGCGACCTCGTCCTTATCCACGAGCACCGCGAAAAAGCCGAAACAACCGGCCTTGAAGCCGAGATCGATGCCGACGGCGAGGTCGTCATCAAGCCAGCGGCACACGACAGCGCCTACTCCGCCGAAGACATGTTCGAGCGCGCCCGCGCCCTAACCGCCGACGAAGCCGCCAGCGGCAAGTACTCCATTTTCGACGTCGTCCTGCCGCTCCCCGGGTTCGACGTGGTCTACCCCGCTAACGAGATGACAAACTTCTACAAGCGCTTCATGGGCAGCGAGCGAGGCGGCGGTCTCGATCCCTTCGACATGCGCCGCAAGTGGAAGGATATCAGTCTTAGCGGCGGCTACCGCAAGGTCCTTAGCCGGATGGGCGCGTACTACTCGGTGGATGTGAACCTGTATTCCCAGGACGACGAGCAGTTCGTGCAGACGGATCTGGAGAAGCTCAAGGGCAAGCAAGCAGCTACTGAGTCTAATGCTGATTCCGCTGACAAGATCGCCGTGGTCCTCAAGTTCCAGCTCGGGTCGAGCCAGTATGCCACAATGGCGCTCAGAGAGCTAATGAAGGGTAAGGTGGTGGCTTACAAGCCGGATTTTGGAGGTGGGAGATAGTCGCTTTGTCCAATCTGTATATGAGCTTTAAAAGGGAGATAGACAAAACTGTAGATACAACATGAAGGCATAGAAAAGATATGACAGTCATTCATTCGAACACTCATTCCTTTAGCTGACCTTAGGTACCGACATATCGCAGATAACATCATTCAACAAGAATTAGAGTAACGGTCTGCAACCTTCAAAATATCATCGCAGATGTGAACAACTCGCTCCTTATTAAATGGTCCAATAAACCCAGGCCTAACCATTATATTTCTCCGCTCATCTGCGCGTCACGCGTTCGTCCTCACCGATGGAAGATACGGATGAAATATCATCTAGATCACGACTATGCGTGGCTCCCCGCCTGTCACTCAGACCCGACACCTCGGACATGGCATCATCCAACGGGTGATCAAACGGCGAGCGAGGACGATCTCCGCTTCCGGCTTGCCATCCAGCTGCGGCTGCGCTGGTTTCCGGCAATGCCAATCCGACTTCTGTTTGTCTATGCTCTGTGACTCCAGGTGGAGGAGTAGGAACGGGCAAGGCAGATGGTTGGGCTCTGGGCGTCGCGTTTATTTGATGATCGTATGGCTGGGTTGGTTGAATGTGATTATTTGGGGCGGCCTGGGAAGGAAAGGGGCCTTCGAAGGGGATCTCGTGGGATCCTGCGTGTCCGACAGTCCATGAAGTGCCATTCTGTGGCAGCAGGCTTGCTCGAGTTGTCTGACCCATATCAACGGCGAGGTCCGATGGGTTCTTTTGTCGAGTTTTCCGACGGCGGCGCCTCAGAAGAAGGAATAACGCTCCAAAGAGCAAAGCCGCGCCAACTACAGAGACTGGGACAGCTATAGCGATTGTCTTCGTGTTGCTGCTTCCCGAGCTGCTGTCTCCCGTCTGGGGAGAAGTCCCAGTTGATGACGAGCCAGTTGACGACGAGTCAATTGATAATGAGATTGAAGAGATTACTGTGGTCGCCGTGGCGAGAATGTTTGTGATTGATGATGTGAGCGATGTTGGCTCATTTATCACGTTGGGTGTTTGCACCATGGTACTTGTCAATTCCGATGAGAACAGAGATGTCTGCGAAGATGTAGACGTTGGCTCGCCATCCCATGACGGTAACTGCTGCCCCTTGATAGTTGGTAACTGTACACTGGGCTCGTCGGGGCCGCCCAAGGCATTCGGCCTTTCGCGACCAGCTGTACCGGGAATACGGACTTTCGGCTGGATCATTCTGTTATAGCAATCTGCGATGGTCTCACGATTTCGGGATAGACAGAGACAGCACTCCAGCGTCGCATAACGAGCTATTGAGATGATGCAAAGCTCCTCCAAACTCGCCAGACCCATACCACAATGCAAACCACAAGCAAGAAGTCCTCACATTCAAAACATGCTCAATCGCCAAGGTGCTTATTGCTAGACCAGGGTGTAAGAAGTCGTATCGGCATGCACTTGGAATTCTCCCACTCTTACCTCGACGCGACAACTTGGAAGTACAAGCTGGCGAAGAGGGGCAGAGCAAGGAGAAGCAGATCATTTCTTACGAGACCAACAATGGAAAAGAAAGAAAGAGCCCAAGGGAGCGCTGACATGGCGCAGCAGCTTCAACTTGTTACCAAGTATAGAGCCAGACAATGAAAGAGCGGCGATCAGCGGCCAATCAGCGGAAAGTGAGGCAGCCGCCTGCCTCTAAACACGAGCCGCTGTCCCCATGGATTCGTAACACGATGGCACTAAACCCATGGTGATATGCATTAACCCTGACGCGTGGCATGATGCCAGCATCCATATCTATCCATAAGGCTCCATGATGTCCGGGGCGGTTGTTTAGGCGCCTCGCTCAGTTGAGGAGGCAGTTCCTTTGTTCAAGATGAAGACAGAACCCGCGGTCGCATCATGTGGGCAGATAGAATCAACCAGCAAGAGGACATATCGACCCGCGTTGTCTATTGCTTTGATCGGCGGCTTAGCATAGGCAGTTTAAGACGAGAAATGCGTGTCCTTGGGGGCCAAATGCTTCAATTGTAGGACAGAGACACTGTCACGCAAGGGATTTGAACTCTAATATCAGTCAAGCAACATTGTTTCCCATCTGGCCTGCCAATGAGATGAAGTCCTGTCTCGTATAACTGAGCATGAACACGAAGGAAAGGAGCGAAATCATGATCCCATGGAGAAAGAGGGAGAACAAATAATAGTCACGTGCCCAGCGGAGATAGGTTGGAGATAACTGAGAATGCGGGGCGGGGACGACGCCGAATGCTGCGTCACCGATCCTAGTAGTTTGATCAGCAACACATACGTTTGTGCTCGTATCCAGTTCCACTGCCTTATCTACTGGGATACGTTTGAGTGCATGATGAGTGGCTTCAGAGAGAGCCTGAAAGGGGGCTGGCACCCCAAGGGTAAGTCTGGAGGAAAAGAAAGCTGGCGGGGAGACTTCAAAGGCATCGATCAAGTGGTTCGTACTTCCTCTAATCTCTTGCGGACATTCAGCATTTGGCATTTACTGACGCTCGCCTTGCGATAGGCAGGATGGATGGGAAAGGGAAAAGATAGGGACAGCGAGCAGGAGCAGCACGTCTCCCGGCCACTGTCATCACTCAAGGACCCGTCCGCTTTCGGGCCACCACCGAAACACATTGCGGTCCATGGACCTGGTGCGGTCCCGAATCAGACGACACCGGATCGCAGGGGACTAGGGGCGCCTCTATCTCAGGAACAGATCCAGCAGGCGCAATCCCGGCAGCAGGAGCAGATTCGAGCTGAGGAAGAGGAAGCCCAGAGACCAGCTGGTCCGCCGCTACCCTACCGAGCGAATACCACAGGTTTAAACACGGATAATCTCCCACCACCTCCAGCCCGAAGAATGCATTCACCGGCAAGTTCCGTGTCCTCGGCAAGTTCTAGGCCAGTGCCGAGCGTGCCGCCTCGGATTCCTCCTCGCATCAACTCTACTCCACAGTCGCATCCGGCAACCCCTCCCCCGGCATATTCGCCATCAGAACCGGCTTCTGAGGGATTTCTAAACCAAGGTGCTGTTTCTCGTCTGTCCAATGCTGGAGTATCAGTTCCTGCATTTGGCATTGGACACGATAGAAGCAGCCCCAGCAACACAACCGGTGGAGTAGTCGGCCAAGCCTCAGTTAATGAGCTCCAAGCTCGCTTCTCGCAGATTAGGACAGGCTCATCTCAACCTCCGTCACAAGCCCCCTCCCAGTCGGTTCAGGAAAGTACAACACAGTCCGGGTCATCGGCAATGTCTACGGTGAACAACTTGCGCGAGCGGCATAACGACAAGATCCAAGCCGGCAAAGAACGAGTCCAGGACTTCAATCATAAGTATAAGATCTCACAGCGCTTCAATAATTTTGTCGACGAGAAGAGGTCGGCAAACACGTCCATCTCATCCAAGCAATTCCGGCCTCCTCCTACACCCCCACAACCTAACCGAGGCCAGCCGTCCTCCGACTCAGTAGAAATAGACGAATTGAAACAGCGAAAGGCTCCACCTCCGCCACCTCCCAAGAAAGCAGCGATGCGATCAACGCCCGTCAACGCCCCTTCTCCATCATCACCTGTGCCTCCGCCACTCCCCTTGAGTACCAAACCCCACTGAGCGGAGGTTAGGGCACCCATTGTCAATTCGATTGTATTACTGCGTTATCTATATGGACTTGTCCGTCACGTTCGCTCCACTGTACAATAGATCAAGTACATTTATATTTGGACATGCTACTCCAACGCTAAGTTTGGGACGGACTTGCAACGAAAGTGGAAAGATTGCATTCACTCCAGTACTACTAAGCCAATAGAGATGATAGGGAAGCCTAGTACTATCTTTCGGCTGACTGCTATTCTACGGATAAAGGCCATCGACTAAGACGGCTGTGGCGGCTGTGGCTTGTTTCCTGTCTTCGGCTGTAGTTCAGGCAGAGGCAATCTCCGACGCTAGCAAATTGAACCCATCAACATCAGATGGGTGTTATGCTGTTCACCATCTCAAAAAAGTGTACTTAGACACATTAAAGGCAAGCTGGAGGGGAATCGGGCAACCAGCATGGCGTTTGATAGGTTGATAGGCGTCCCTTATCTGCTCTTTGTGTTGGTTGCATTAGTGCACATGCAGGGAGTCTAGTAGTTCTGTTCAGGGGTAGAAGTGTTGAATCAATGATCTCGCATGCCTCGGTTCATACTATATCTGAGGGTTATAACTACGGGACATTTTCCCTTTATTGGGGTGAATTCTCGAAATGCTTCATGTGAACGATGTCTCGGAAATTAGGACATACCTTTATGTTGCCTGATGTCTAGGCCCTGGTGGCCTTGGGGATTAAGGCTACAAGTCACGAGTGACTAGTCGTGCCAAATCCGGGGTATTTGCGGCCTGATCGCTGACTAATGGCGGGCGCCGAACAAAAATCCCTGATTGGTTACCTGCGATGGTTATTGCGCATCATTTTTGCGACGCGGATCTTTAAAAAAGGGTTTGTGGTACTACTTCAGTCTTCAGATCAAAGGGTTGGAGGTACGAGAGTTGTACTTGTGTAGCTTTTGCATCTAAGTAGATGTACTCTGTTGCTTCAAGCTTAGGAAAAGTAGAATCCTTCCCAGAATATGCTCGTCGAGCGACCATTACCGAGTTTCGATACCTTGCATCATCATTCAGGAGATCGCGTGAGGATGACGGCAGTGGCAAGAACAAACTACAGGTATCTCTCAACCTACCACACTTTGCGAGTGAGCAATGAACTATAGCATCATCATAGTTGACCAATGCGCTTCTATATAACTGTCCGTAGATCTCACTGTCACCTTTGTTCATGATGTAGAAGATCAATTCTTCACAAGCTCGCAAGACAAGTCTGTTGTTGCCATTGATTGTGTTGGGCCGAGGTTTCATCGATTCCAGAGCAGCCAAAATCCCAACAAATGCATCGCGGCTCCACTTTTGGTGATGATGACACTTCAATTTTCTCCCATTGACGCGATTAGAATCTCTTGATTTGTAGAGATTCACTTGATACTTCTTTTGAGTTCACACTTCACACCTGAACGGGTTATCTATCCGCATCTGTCTCTGCGCGGTTCATTGATCGAACCTTGGCAGGAGGTGGAATTACTTCATTACTCTTTTCTGGGTACTTTTGCGACGTTGAACTTTTTTCTTGTCCTGCTCTTTCCCACCCTTTTCTTATTTCTTGGTCTTATCTTCTTCTTTTTAAGAAGGCCACAGACTTGTTATCTCGAGAGTCTAGCCTCTCTCCCGTCGATATTTGCTTCACATGTGTAATCACCTCTCTGGAGGTATTTGAACATGGTCGACATCAACGTCAACACCGAGTCGGGCCCAGCGGTGGTGCGCCTCGGTTTTCCGCCCGCCGCGCTTTTGAAATTCCCTCCTCACGAGCTCCCTGAGCCTCTTCCGGCTCCTGTGATCTCTGAACCGACATGGAACCAGCCGTTCAACATCCCTCCTGAGTTGTACAAGCAGCTCCTTGACGTTCGCGTGCCCATTACCATTGCCAGCGTCTACGCAGTCACCGTTATCATCATCAACCGCATCAACAAGAGTCGTGGGTACAAGCCCTGGGGTTTCAGCCAAACGCGGCTCTTCAAGCTTTTCGTCATCCTCCACAATGTCTTCCTGGCCATCTATTCCGCATGGACGTTCGTCGGCATGCTCCAGGCTTTCCGCAATTCGTGGCCTCACCGCGAGGACCCGCACGGCGTCGTAGGCGTGCTTGATTCTCTTTGCAAGATCAATGGCCCCCGCGGCTACGGCAACGCTGCCATCTACGACTCGGTCACCGATCAGTGGAAACTGCCGAACCCCGAATACAAGTTGGCTGCGGGTGGTGTCCCGGACCCGACGGACGTTGGCCGTATGTGGAACCAAGGATTGGCGTACCTGGGCTGGATCTTCTATCTGTCCAAGTTCTATGAGGTGTTGGATACTGCGATCATTCTGGCGAAGGGCAAGAAGAGCTCGACTTTACAAACTTACCACCATGCGGGTGCTATGATGTGCATGTGGGCGGGCATCCGCTACATCGCTCCTCCCATCCTTATCTTCACCCTGGTCAACTCTGGTATTCATGCTATGATGGTAGGCAATCACTGCATCGTCTGATCAATCGCATACATTGGCTGACCATCCTCTCCAGTACACTTACTACACACTGACCGCACTTCACATTCGAGTCCCCGGTGTTATCAAGCGTTCTTTGACCACCATGCAGATTACACAGTTCGTCATTGGAACCACCTGGGCCGCTTCGTATCTCTTCATCAGCTACACTCTTCCCGGCAAGCTTTCGACTGCAAGCGCTGCTGCTGCTTCTGCCACGTCCGTTGTTGAGGCTGCGGCTGCGACTGCCTCGGCTGTAGGACTCGGCCCCTGGCTCAAGAAGCTGGGTTTGCGTGCTGCTGGCGCAGAGGGTGCTGCTGAGAACGTTGGTTACTCGTATGCCGATGTCCCCAGCAGCTCGGGTGCTCAGCGCACACCTGTTGGCCCCATGATCACCTGCATGGATACGACCGGTCAGGCTTTCGCGATTTGGCTCAACGTTATGTACCTCCTGCCTTTGACATATCTGTTCGTGCGCTTCTTCGTCCGGTCATATCTACACCGCAAGGAGCCGAGCCAGCCTCATCCCACTCACATCCATGCTGCCGAAAAAGCCGGTCTAGATGCTCTCAAGGGCGTCAGGCGTGAAATCGAGAAGTCTGTCGAGATGAACGGAGAGATCAGCACGGAAGATGAGGCAGTTCAGAAGGCCCAGACCCAAAAGACCAACGGCAGAAAGGCACAGTCGCAGATCGCTGACAAGTCACCAATCCGGACGCGCTCTGGTGCCAACCAAAAGAAGCGTGGCACCAAGGAGGAGTCGGAGGAGGGTTTCGAGGCTGTACCTCCGAAGAAGGGCGCCAAACCTCAGACTAAAGAGGAATTGGAGGCCTTCCCTGATGTTCCTGACGTCAAGGACGGTAATCGTTTTGGAATTTTGGACAAGGCTTCTTAAACTGCTCTCTGATTCATATCTATCTTCTATCGCAACAAAAAGGAAAAAGTTCTCTCACCTACTCTCTCACCTACCCGACAACGGCTTTCTTGAAATCCGTGACGCTCACGGACTCGCCCCATCGAGAGTTGTTTGCGGGTTCCTACATCCCGTCGTTCAGTCGTCGAGGATCCCCCCAGGACATTAGATCCCGTGGTGTTCTCATCCTCGAGCGGATCTCGTTCCACTGCTGCCTCTCTGCTAGCATCAACTGTGTGTACTCACTGGTTTGGTATGCTGCGGCGTGACAACACACCGGGCATGTCATCGTCTTATTTGTGTCACGAAACTCTTTGCTTTCTATAAGTTTGTTGTTCTGTACATATCGTTTTTTGAATTTTTTGACCCAGGCGTTGAGGCTATCTGGCTGAAAAGAACATGGTTAGTTCACTTGATTATAGATTATTTAGCAATAAAATAACGAATCAATAATGTCGCTTGATGCTGTGTCTCTTGCAATTCTCAGTATCACCCACCAGTCAAGCGAGTCAACAAGCCACTCTGATGAGGATTCACCAACGCTATCTCGCAATCCAAAGCCAAGACATTCCAAGTTTAATCAATAAATACCTCTGCACCGTACTACGTTGCAGCTTAGTGCTGAGTCCGTCCACGGCAAAACTCCCCCCGGTCCCGACTGTTGAGTGGAGGAAAAATGTACGACACTGCCATCTGTACGGATTCCCCGCATCCACTCGTCAAACCACTCCGGGCACACTGATGCTGATCGTCTCCTGTCTTGGAACTCTTGTTTACAATTCCCCGCAATGGCCATCCATGAGGCATGATCTCGGATGATCTCAATACCGAATGTGCCTAATTAGTGAGGATTACGCCCACGCTGTGGGGTAACGTTACTTCCCTGCCTCTTTAGACAAGGATCTAGTATATTCGACCATACTGAGCGTTTTCATTTTCCGGTGGGATGTCGTCTTGGTTCTCTTGGACGCTTGTTATGACGCCTCGGCTTGCTTTGATCTGGCAAGTGGGCCAGACGTCTTCGCTTGGCCTCTAGTCAATAATGTCTGTGGCTGGAGATTGATAGTACCAGTGGATGGTGGATTGGCTTGAAATGAGGAACCACAAATATGCGACGAGGCGATTTAAAGTCTCTAATAGCTTGCCCGTTCCCATTTTCGACGTTTGCAGCACCTGTCCTTGAACCAGTCTAGCAGCGTGGTTTGCTGAGGTTCGGTCATGGCGCACATCTACCATCTTCTCCTCCTTCTTCTTTCAAATCTGTGGTTCTCGACAGCTGCTCAGAATCAGTCAGAGACTGAATGGCCTCTTCACGATAATGGCTTGAACAAGGTAGTCCAATGGGACCACTACAGCTTCCTCGTCAATGGGCAGAGGGTCTTCATCTTTTCCGGCGAATTCCACTACTGGCGTATTCCAGTCCCCGAGTTGTGGAGGGATGTTCTCGAGAAGGTGAAAGCTACCGGTTTCACTTCGTTTGCGTTCTACTCTAGCTGGGCCTATCATGCGCCCAACAACCACACGGTCGATTTCTCGACTGGCGCTCACGATATCACGCCGATCTACGAGCTTGCAAAGGAGCTCGGCATGTATATCATTGTGCGCCCAGGGCCCTACGTCAATGCGGAAGCCAGCGCAGGCGGTTACCCTCTGTGGCTGACGACGGGCGAGTATGGCTCGCTGCGGAATGATGACCCGCGGTATACGGCTGCGTGGAAGCCGTACTTTGCGAAGATGTCGGAAATTACTAGCAAATACCAGGTCACGGACGGCCATAACACGCTCGTCTACCAGATTGAGAATGAGTACGGTCAGCAGTGGATCGGAGACCCGAGAAATCGCAATCCGAACAAGACTGCGGTTGCTTACATGGAGCTTCTGGAAGCATCTGCTCGTGAGAATGGTATCACTGTGCCATTGACAAGCAACGACCCAAACATGAACTCGAAATCTTGGGGATCGGATTGGTCCGATGCTGGAGGCAATGTCGACGTAGCTGGTTTGGATTCCTATCCTTCGGTGAGTCCCATACAGTCTACTTTATGCGATCTTCTGACGTCTGAAGTGCTGGACATGCGACGTGAGCCAATGTACCTCCACCAATGGGCAGTATGTTCCCTACAAAGTGATTGATTATTATGACTACTTCCAAGAAGTTCAGCCAACTCTTCCCTCATTCATGCCTGAGTTTCAGGGCGGTTCGTACAACCCCTGGGACGGCCCTGAAGGTGGATGTCCTCAGGACACCGGGGCCGAGTTTGCCAACCTGTTCTACCGATGGAACATTGCCCAGCGAGTGACTGCCATGAGTCTGTATATGCTGTACGGAGGAACCAACTGGGGAGCAATTGCCGCTCCTGTGACCGCAACCAGCTATGACTACTCCGCTCCCATCTCCGAAGACCGCTCGATTGGATCCAAATATTACGAGACCAAGCTCCTGGCATTATTCACTCGCACAGCAAAAGACCTCACAATGACAGAGGCGATCGGAAATGGAACACAATATACCACGAACACAGCCGTGCGTACATTCGAGTTGAGGAATCCTCAGACCAACGCCGGGTTCTACGTCACTTTCCACAATGACACCACCGTTGGTGGCAATCAAACGTTCAAACTCCGTGTCAACACTTCTGTCGGTAGCTTGACTGTCCCCAAGAACGAGGGTGTGATCCAGCTGAATGGACATCAGTCCAAGATCATCGTGACTGACTTTACGTTCGGCTCGAACACTCTCCTCTATTCAACTACCGAGGTCTTGACCTACGCCGTTCTGGATAAGCGTCCTACCCTTGTGCTCTGGGTTCCTACGGGGGAATCTGGCGAGTTTGCAGTCAAGGGAGCCAAGTCAGGAAAGGTCCAAAACGGTGATGGCTGCTCGGGAGTCAAATTCAAGCGTGAGAAGAACTATCTTGTCGTCAACTTTTCTCAGGCCAGCGGATTGAGCGTCTTACGGCTCGATAATGGTGTGCGCGTGGTTCTGCTCGACAAGACCGCCGCCTACCACTTCTGGGCTCCTGCATTGACAAATGATCCTATCGTGCAAGAGTCTGAAACCGGTGAGTTTGCTTCTAGTAACTACCATACCCGTACTAATGGTTACAGTCCTCGTCCACGGCCCGTACCTTGTTCGCTCCGCCAGCGTGTCCAAGTCCACATTGGCACTCCGAGGCGACTCGATTGAGAAAACGACACTAGAAATCTTTGCGCCTCACAGCGTGGACAAGATTACCTGGAACGGAAAACGAGTCAAGGCCTCTCGGACTTCGTACGGCAGTCTTAAAGCGACTCTCGGTGCACCTCCAACCATCCAGTTACCCGCTCTCACCTCCTGGAGATCCAACGACAGCTTGCCGGAGCGGTTCCCATCGTACGACGATTCCGGCTCAGCCTGGCTTGGTGAGTTGAAACCATCGATAGACCTAACAAGACCTAACCCATTCCGCAGAGGCAAACCACATGACGACCTCTAACCCCAGACGACCTGAAACCCTTCCAGTCCTCTACGCAGAAGAATACGGTATGTCAACTGTCAACCTCTCTCCCACACCATCCCTGTCTAACCACACCACAGGCTTTCACAATGGCGTCCGCCTCTGGCGCGGCTACTTCAACGGCTCTGCTTCAGGAGTCTACCTCAACATCCAAGGAGGAAGCGCTTTGTACGTTAACCCCCATCCCCTCAAAACCATCCTTTCATCGAAACTAATAAACCCCCCTCGCAGCGGCTGGTCCGCCTGGCTGAATGGCCACTTCCTCGACTCCCACCTCGGCAGCGCAACCACCTCCCAAGCAAACAAAACCCTCTCCTTCCCCGCCTCCTACCTCAACCCCACGGGAACCGAAAACGTCCTCCTAGTCGTCCACGACGACACAGGCCACGACCAGACAACCGGCGCCCTCAACCCGCGCGGCATCCTCGCAGCCCGCCTCCTCACCAACAACACCTCGTCCCCTGCTCCAGAATTCACCCACTGGCGCCTCGCCGGCACCGCAGGCGGGGAATCGAACCTCGACCCGATCCGCGGGGTCTTCAACGAGGACGGCCTCTTCGCAGAACGCATGGGCTGGCACCTTCCTGGCTTTGACGACAGCGCCTGGACCGAGACCTCAACCTCCTCCTCATCCTCCTCCTCATCCTCATCCTCAGCATCAGCATCGAGCTCGAGCTCGAGCTTGACCTTCACAGGCGCAACAATCCGCTTCTTCCGCACCATCATCCCCCTGTCTATCCCGTCCGGCCTAGACGTCTCCATCTCGTTCATACTCTCCACGCCATCAACTTCCCCCAAGGGGTACCGCGCCCAGCTCTTCGTCAACGGGTACCAGTACGGTCGATACAACCCCCACATCGGGAACCAGGTGGTCTTTCCCGTTCCGCCGGGGATCCTGAATTACAGCGGTGAGAACACGATCGGGGTGGCGGTTTGGGCGCAGACTGAAGAGGGCGCTAGTATCGGGGTGGACTGGAAGGTGAATTATGTGGCGGATAGCTCGTTGAGTGTTGCTGGGTTTGGGGAGGGGTTGAGGCCGGGGTGGAGTGAGGAGAGGTTGATGTTTGCTTAGTCTAGTGTATTGACTCTATTGAGGGGTGAATTGTGACTAGGGAGTTGATTATTTACTGGTATTCAGCTGAGTGCGTTGAATCATAATTGAGATCAATTCTATCCTGTTCGTGTCATCATCTCTGATCACGAAATGCAGCATGTAATCATAATAAGATAAGTCGTAACTTGTATATACACATGTCCAAGACTAAACCAAGAAGCGGAAACCTCTGGCACTGGCCTGTCCAGGAACACCGCCATCAATGGCATCACCGCGGTCAAGCTTCTTGTTCAGCCGAACAAGCATGATCCGGAGCACAGTGGCAGAGAGAATAGCAACGAATGCAGTAACGCAATTGACACTCATGGCAGTGACTATAAACTTGTCAGAATGGATGGTCATCAAAAATGCTAGAAGGGCAAGGGCGTGACGTACTGAAGCGCGGCGCGTCATTGTCCGGGTACATGTAACTGGCGTAGATACTGCTGGCGTTGCTGACCATGTTGATGGCAGCCAGGGCGGCGGCACGCTTGGATGCAGGACGGGGAAGGGTGCTTGAGATCCAGCCCAGGGCCACGACGTAACCGGCGTACAGGGAGGGGACCATGAGCATCATCGAGAGGTAGCGGGGAGCCGTACCGGTGGTGGTGGCGGCGATGATGAATGCGGCGACCGAGATGTACAGAGGGGCTGTGATATGGAAGTACTTCTCACCGGTACGGTCCGAGTGCCAGGCATTGAAGAAGGCGCTGATGACGGCCAGGCAGTAAGGTGGAGCGGTAAGGAGGAGGGTCTCGATCGAACCGTAGTTGAGCGTTTTCACAACGGTTGGGAAGAAGTTGGTCACGGAGGCGGAGGAAACGATGCACAAGATGTGTAGCATCTAATGATACGTCGCCGTCAGTCATTGCCTTTGCGAGTTAGGTAAAGAATAGCAACTTACAAGAATCCAGGTCTTCGAGTCGGTAAAGGCGAGTTTCGCGCCATGGAGGAGCGATTGGTGTTCGGAATCAACCCAGTCGTCTTCGCCAATGTCTTCCTCGAGACGCCATGTAGCGAGCTGCTTTTCCTCTTCCGAAAGCCATGAAGTGGTACGAGGGAAGTTGGGCAGGATCCACATGGCAAAGAAGGCAACCACTATAGTAATAGCTCCCTCGATGATGAAGAGCCACCGCCTAGAGAAGTCAGCAAACTGCACAAAAAAAAAAGGAGAAAAAGAAAGAAAGACAGACAGAGCGGAGAAGAAGGAAAGAAACATACCAGGCTCGGAGACCCTTTACGTAGTCCATACCCTCGGTGATACCCGCAGCGATGAGACCAGAGAAAGCGCCGGAGATCAGAGAACCAGAGTAGAGGGCGGCAGTGCGGAAGCCCAGCTCCTTCCGAGTGTACCAGGCGCTCAGAAAGTAAAGGCAACCCGGCTACAACAACAGTCAGCAAGGGCATCACGGCCGTGGCACATTGTTATCAGACGTACGAAATAAGCAGCCTCGACGAAACCCAGGAAGAAACGAGTGACAACCAGTCCAGCAAAGTTCTGAGCACCCGCCGTGGCCGTAGAGATGATACCCCAAACAATCATCGCACAGGGGAGGTAGATAGCGGGCTTTCCGAACTTGTTCAGAAGCAAGTTGGACGGGACTACCACGGTCAGTCTATGATACAGGCTCGGACTATCAATGGCACTTACTCTGCATCAGCAAATAACCAACAAACAGAATACTGACGGCAGTTTGGTATTGGTTGCTGTTTGTCTTCATGCCCAGATCGTCTTCAAGACCCGCAAGCCGAGCAGCTGCCTGGAAGGTGTCAGTGTTTTCGCGCCTGAGAATCAAATCGCGTTGACTTACAATGTTGTTCCGATCCAAATAGTTGAGAATGTACATGATAACAAGCATAGGAAGAAGACGAATATCGATCTTGCGAACCAGAGCCCTTTCGGCCTTCCGACGCTCCTCGGGATCAAGGCCAGCGACATAAGCAGGAGCCTCTTTCCTCGGGTTGGGTCTGTCGGCGTTGGCCACGGCGACTTCTACATTGTCGATGTGGCTCTTATCGATCCCGTCCTCCGGATCGTAGGAGTTCGTGGGAGACATAGTTTTCGGCCCGGGTACGTGAATGAAGTAAAACAGAACAAGGTAGAAGAGGGTATCACAACAGGGAAGAGTAGAGAGGACGATATTGCAGAAGAGGGGGAATGAACTGCAGGAAGAAGAGAATCGAAAATCAGGATCCCTGCTCCCTTTTGTGGGAGAACCTGGGGCACTACGCGTGAAGCAAGAAGTGTCCCGATTTCAAGCGTCCCAATCCCGTGATGGCCACCGACACGGAGGACTAAGAAGCGGACGGGTTCTGGGTCGATGGGGCCCCGGAGAAGGCCAACACGGTTGAGACGGGGATTTTACCAATGGGGAAATCGGAAGCGGAGGGAAGCAGAGGTTGCAGAGCTGGGGAGAAACCGAATACTAGTACGGAGTACTCTGTAGTGTGGATTGCAAATCTAAACCCAGGAACAGGGCCGTGCGAATCGCACGGTGCGATAAGGAAAATGTCGGTATACGTAGCAGTTAGCTCACCCAATGAAACTGTAGCAGCTGGTCAACAATAGCCAGAGATTTCTCCCATGAAATTCACCTTCCTGCGGGGAAGAGGAATGGAGATTGTGGAGTAACAGGACTGGAGATGAAGGATTCCATGCTCGGACTCGGAGACAGTTAGCGTTGTGCAATCAAAGCATGACTGGTCCGTGACTCGGTTGGGGTCTTTTTCTCGTCAAACCGATTCCACTCCGCGTGGGGGTGGCCGCGTGGGAGACTCGTGGGGGGTATCGGGTTAGCGGACAAGAGGACCGACAAAGTTCAAAGTTCTCTTTTGCGTGAGAGAGGCAGAAAAAGGGAGGATGAAAGAGGTCCGGCCATCCCAGTAGGTAGAGCAGTTCATATTACAGACACGCAGATGATGAATTAATGGGATGAACAGAAAGTAGAATGTTGGAGAATGACTGAGGATAGGTGGGATGGAGCATTAGGTAAGCGTAAATCGGCTGAACCCCGACCCAATCCAACGCCGCACGGGCCGAAAGACACAATGGAGTATCACTTCCCCCGTGGGCCACACAATTCATTCTCCTCCTCGACAGGTGACACACTCAGGAACCGTCCGGAAAACGCACCAACCCTTGGTCATCATGTACCGGTTTAATATCCCCCCGTCGCTCGTCATTCTAGCTCTGAAAAGGATGATTCCGGCTAATTCTCGGAAATCCGGATTTAGCCAAGCCTTCATTGGTCCGTCCCGTAGCCAAGCAACATGGCCCAGACTGCTTAATGCTCCTCTGATGCAACGAAGAGCTACTTGCTGTTCATCTGGAGACACTGTGTACTGTAATTCAGACAAATGGAGGCTTAATAGAGTTGCATAACTCAGTTTGTAGCGGTAGAGTTATTTACTCACCTGGAGCAACTCCAACCTAGCCAGAGATTGTACGACTATTTCGCTGCTACCATCATTTACATACCCTACCGCTTTCGATAGCTTCCTCAACCACTAGACTGCGCCAGATACCTCGCTCTAATGGAATTCAATTGCTATGGTGTACTATTCGCGAGGTTGATTCGGGTATGCTCATGTACAACAAGACGGAGGAGAATTACGAATTGGAGAATTACATATAGCTTAATTCTAATCATACTCGGATCATTCACGGAGGGATTATACAACATAGCCGTTATCTGAATTTAATCATTCCTCTCATACTAAATGTGACAGCCATTCTAGGTACGGGAACAGGCAGAAACAGGCAGAGATGAAGTCTATATGGAGTCATGATCATTATTTTTTGCGGAGCGAAGTGAAAACCGACAGGGGCGCATCTGACATCTATCAAAAGTCAAGAGAATAACAGCCTTGTTTAGGCACTTCCCATCGAGAAGTTTCAGAGAAACCAAAACACATCATTGCATCAAGACATACCGCAGAAGGAACAGGAGACCACCTTCTACAGCATCAAGTCGGCTGGACGCTCTTCGAAAATGAGGACCGCCATTTCCCAACGTCAGTCGTAATCGTCGACCAGACACAACCAGGGCTCAGCCGCAATTTGCGACGCAAAAAGAAAGAGGGTGGTGTCAAGGTGCGGGCTCGCAGGTATGCGGAGGTAGGTTAATTAGTAGGTAGTTGACACTCAAGCTAGCTACAGGTTATCGCTCTATTGCTATGTTAGCACAGCATAAGCCCCACGAACGGGCACAATCTATACTCCACTCTGGCGTTCTTTGCTTCTCCGAGCTCAGGATAAGAACCTTTCATTTCGGGGTACAGTCTCAAATTACCCTAGATATCCCGAGACCTTGCTGAGCTAAAGTGTCGGAAAGGTTCAACAAGGTCTCAATGAGACCTTGTTGAACTTTTAAGTTTTTATTTACACTTGCTTACCTAGGTGTAATATTAAAATCGCCATAGTAGGGATTCAAATCACCATATACTAAGGATATTGAATCACCATATACTAAGGATTCAAATTGCCATATGGTAGGGATTCAAATCACTATATACTAGGGATTCGAATCGCCAGATAGTAGGGATCTTACCTGATACCTAGGTCCCATGCAGCTAGCTACTCTGTAATGTTTTGAGCTTCGAAAAGAGTATCATGGATATCAAATGTCTTGCGTAAAAAAGAGAAAACTGCACTGCCGCCTTTCCTCTCTGCATATATGTTCGTATGTAAGAATTGATCATTATTACTGCGTGCCTCTGCTCAGGTTTTCATTCAGATGCTTGATAAGGAAAATCTTAGTGTTTTATACCTTGCCAGACACCTAGGGACACCCGCTGATAATTTATAATATAGACGCTGTGAGAACAGACTGAGCATGGTCCATGGAACGTCCATGCAGCCGGGCTTGGAACTGTTGCTATAGCGAAAGATTAAATCACAAGGATGATCTGTTGAGTTTAAGTGCCCAAGGCGAAGCAATCTCCGTGCCAAATACTCAGCCCCCACTTCTTTGTGATGACCAGATGGCCAAATGGACTATAAGGAAGATTTTTCCTTTCAGGAGGTGCTGCCCCTCATAAGAACACTAACTAGAAGGCTTCAATATTGTGCTTTTGAATCGTCTGCCAAGGTCCCAGTAAGAGCTGCCAACAACTACTATTATCTCTCTCAGAGAAGACAAGCACAAGACATGCAGTGCCAATGCACATGCTTTCACAAGGCCCGCATACCATGAACCTAAACGTGATCTTTCTGGGCAAACGCAATGAACAGTTGAACACCTAGCACAAGTGCTAAGCCACAGGCCGACATCAATTCAAACCGATAATTCTAATGTCAAGCTTCTCAAGAAAACTGTCTTTTCTCTGAATTACCGATATACCATATCTGAGATCATATTATAGTCAACAAATATAGCACAGACCGCAGCATTAAGTGTCTCTTATTATCAGTCCCCAACAGCTCTCAGCTTGAAGTGCCGTCCGCGTGACCGTCCTAACGACTATGCCCAGTCTACAGTATTGGACTCTAATCAGAGACTCGAAGCCAGGTAAATAAACGGACAGATATGAAAGGACCATGCTCAATCAGCAGAGGAAAATGCTATTCCTGCCGCAGAGTGATACTCCTTTCGATCTTCAGCTCTCTAATCCAACTCTGTCGTATCCCATTAGTGATAAATCCGACGACAGTGCATTTCGAGCCCAAGAGCGCTTATTACCGTTATATCACTCTACAGTCGACTGATTACCAGATCCTCAAACGCAAATAAGCGTATACTATCAAAAATCCAATACGATGGGTAGCACGCACACAATAATGCTACAGAAGACATTATAAAGCAGAGAACGCATACCCAGACGAGATCATCCGGCCACAGGCTTTGCGTAAATATCCTCATCTAGACAAAACTCAAGGAGTTCATATCTGCCTTAATCTGTGATTCGTGGCTCGGGAACTCGCTTTCCTTAATGAAATGCTGCTTGAGTCAACCACTGGTGAAGAATTTCAGGAATGACTGAAACGTGGTTCTCACTCTACGCATCGATCGACCGTCGTTGATTGCCATGAGTGATGTGACGCATAGGCTTCCGGCTTTTGCCCACAGCCTACCGCAGCAACTCCAATAGCCTGCTGTACTACAAATTACTCGCTGTTCCCCCCTGGAGCACTCGCTCAAATGAATCATATTGAGATCTTGGCACTATCGCTTCGCCTGGCGATTAAGGTCCTCCCTTCCTCCGTGTACTCGAAAGGCGGAAAGACTAGAGAAAAGAAAACGAGGACATCATGATGCAGAAAGGAAAAAGAGTCAAACACGCCACAAGATTGTAAGAAAAGAAAAGAAAAAATGAAAACTTTGCATGCCCATACCATCCAACCAAAGTTATTACCGACAAACATCTTAATGGTGCTAAGAAATAAGAAAAGGAGAGGGGGGAGCGTGGGTGCGACACGCAAGTGAATGAGATACACACAGGACCAAATGCAAAAGTACAGGAACAGAGAATGAAGGGCAAGCTCCCTTCGGACATTCAGTTGGCGAGACATGAGAGGATAACAGCTCCAGGATGCTGTACAACAGACATACCATGAGGGAAAAAAGCTTATGCTGAGAGCGAGACTGAAAACGTGGTATTAATCAAAGAGATGATGCTGTCCAACTTTGACGCTTTCAAGAAAGAAAAAGTCGAAAAGGCAGAACTAGTCCGATGCGAGGTCGACCGTAGAGAGAGGGAACAAGACAGTAATAGTAGGCGCAAAGCGTTTCGAGTCGAAAGCAGATCTAGCATTGTAGATCATGGACCGAAATCCAGAGTTGTAAATCGGATCAATCTCAGATGATCGAGGAAAGTTTGATGCATGAGTTGGCCCAATGCAAGGATCTCAGTGCGTCTGAGACAAGCTGAGCCAGACAAAAACTGATGAAGTACCTAGAATGTTGCTGTCGCCGTAACACCCCAAACGCAGAACAAGCAGACACGCGAGACGATGGAAGAATCGAAGACGGAATTAGTGCATGTGCGGCAGGTTTTGGGAACGCTCGACCATCATGCATCGGTCTAATGAATAAAACGCATGCAGTGCTTGAGGTTAAAATGCTAGAGTTGGAAAAACGCCACACCACTCGTAGGTCTAGTTATGATGGCTGATGTGCAAGAAGAGACATGCCGATCAATGTCGTTGCGGTTTAGAGCCTCAGAGGAAATGAGTGTAAATCTTCGAAGTCTCGTGGACTTCCATTTCCTATGATTGGATGTTAGAATGTAGGTCGGTACCCCTACTGCCTGAATGGGCATGTGTCTGCCAGGACTCACCATCTTGAAATTGTTGAGTTCCTCTTTGATCTGTTGAGCGAGAAGTGGTGTCAAGCGATTGCAGGTTGCAATGTCTCCTCGACGATCGTATTCTCCACTGGGCCACGTCTCATGGAACTGAATGCGAGGACTGAAGACAAGAGTCTTTGTGGCGGGTTGCGGCGTAGCAGGTGAGCTTCTAGACTCAGGAATTCGCCCCTCCGATAAGAAGTAGTCTTCGCCAGCTATCTTAACGGCCTCGGACCGTCGGTTACCAGATCGAGACGGGTCCTCGGGTGTGCTGGGAGCACTGGAATGCGGCGAGTCACTGCCGACCAGCGTCTGTGAACCCTCACCGGCTCTGTTGGAACGCACTGCAACTGCAGGGTCGGAATTGGTCTCTGGAACTCAAGATCGTCAATGAACTGAAACACACGTATGATACGAGGGCACAGAGGCTCTACTCACTCTTAAGGATGCCCTTCCTGACCGCCGCCAGAACCTCTGCCCGTTCCCTGTCACCACCCACAATGCTCTTACGCGATTGGGATCTCTCGGTCGCGACATCTTCCTGAGCTGAAGGGTCCGGGGCACTATTTTGCATCTTGGGAAACACAGTGCCTCCGCGAGGTAGATCCAGGGGATCTGCGTTGGCAGTCACGGTCTTCCTCTCCGCTTCGACATTGACCACGGATAATTTGGGTGCCATTGGCTCCACATTCACACCATCGTTCGACGAGATGCTCACTACGGATTTGGGACGGAACAACCCGACGAGGGACCGAGTGGACCTCTTCACGCCCTTGCCCATCTTCCGTAGCATTATCGAAGCTGATGATGCTGTGGATGACACCGACAGATTATCTGTGGAGGTGTTGAAGAAGCGGCCTTGATGATGTGAGTAAATGCTCTCACCCAACCCACTGGCCTCCTGCTGTTCAGCGATCGCAGCCTGCTCGGGTCCCAACTCTTCTTTCAACAGTTCTCTTCGGGATTTCTCTGCAGCAATAGCCTCTCTCTTCGCCGAGCTATTCTGAGAAGACGCCTTGAGGAGCTCTGAAGCGCTCCCGAAAGAGAATGCTCTCCTCAACCGAGACTTTCCAGGCCGTTTGAGGTCGTTCTTGGTGATATCGGCCAATCGTTGCGAAGCAACGCTCTCAGTGGAAGCAGGCGACTGCTTCTCCTTTGGTGGCTGAGAGTCGGTAGGCGTAGGTTCTGAAGAGACAGGTTGCGACAACGGCGAGGGCTTGGTCGATCGCTTGGTATCGTCCAACTTGTTCGTATTCTTATTTGAGGGTGCAGCCTCCGTCAATCCTACCTCGCGTACCTTGGTACATGTCAGCACAAGAATGTCAGGGATGAGGGGAGTGTATCTCACAGAGGATGTAGATGAGTTAGCTGAGTGACTGCTGCCCGAGGCTTCTCGATGAGACTGGGCGGATCGCGGTCGATTGTTGGGGTCGAAGTAATCGTGCACATTCAGGGTCGGTGTCGGAGATGATGGCAGGTGAAGCTGCAGGTTAATCAAGCCAGCATTGTCAATATTCCCCCAACTCCGACGCCGATATCGCTTGGCAAGCTCTGCTTGTGGCTTTTCCGGACGCGCTGTATCATCTGCACTGGAAACTCGAGTGTGACCCGGTCTGCGTGATAGATCCTGCAAGGCAGTCTTCGACGCAAGTTGATCCTCTCCTGGCAGGCTAGACGCTGTTACTGTCGACTGCGCTCCCGCTGCGTTATCTGCACGTCTGCTTCCACGCCGATAACGATCGGGAGACGGTCGAGCAACAGTAGGTGAGGATATATTCATGAATGATGAGGAAGACGATGGCAGGTTGACGGTCGATAAAGGGCGAAGAGGAGGGTCGCTGCGTGACTGTCTCGAAGGAATCGCAGAGTCGTCTTTGGAGCGGTAAGATTGGACGGAAGAGTTGGAGGACGAAGTAGATACAGAACCAGCTGCAGGATGATGGGAGTAACGGTGGTTGGAGCCAACACCATGAGCATGGACCGGAGATCCCTGGGGTACCGAGGGAGCAGAGGAAGTTCGGTTCTCTGGCCTCAAATGGGGCGTCCACGACTGACGATTTTGCATGGTGTTGAAGTTGGAATTGGGCAGGCTAGGCGTGCCAGTGAAAGCGTAGGGGGCCACAACCTGGTGGCCCGCCCGATAGCCCTGAGATCCGCTCACCGTATTGTACGAGTTCCAGGACATCGTGGAATTGCGAGAATTTTGCTGCTGCGAAGACTGAGGAGATGGGGCAAAGGAGGCAGAAGAAGATGACGGGCGAGTCTGAAGCACAGAAACCGTGCTACTTTGTTGAGGAATCGTTTGTACCAACGCGGCCATGATGTTCTCCTCTCCCGTTTCTCACAAGCCTGTCGATTTCGGCGACAACGCTGGGACACGACGAGCCGATAGACGCTGAAATTCGCAGTAATACACGGTGCAAGACACGATTGTGATGTCAAAGACGACTCGAGGGCGTTCAGAGGGAAGGCAGGGAGGACAACAACAAAACGATTCTGCAACACGTGTATCAGTTTTCTGCTGCACGACGATCGGGATGAGTTGAACAGCGGGCTGATGGAACCAATGGGTTGCCGATGTTTCACTCTCTTGTTCACCCACAAAATCGACCTGGGTTGCAGTACCTCTTTGAATTGAAATCAAAATCGATTATATTGATACAAAATTTGAAAGAAAACGACGCTTATGCTGGATGTAGAAACGACAGCCTGGAGGGAAACGAAAGGCTCGGATGAGACGAGAAGCGGAAAGGAAAAATCTGGCGACGCGGTGAGACGCAAGGAACAGAAGGCTCCAGGGAGGTGGACGTGATCTAAAGCAGTCGAGCCATGTACGATGGAGAAAGGGTGGAACAATCGAAGCGAGGCCGAAAACAAAACAACTGAAGGTTTGAGGAAAGGTTGATAAGAGGGGTCGGGAGAAAGGAGGATCCCTGGAACGGGCACCGGATCTCCTGAATAAAACAGAAGATTGGGCCAAATCTCTGCTAGGAGAGGATGAGAGAGTACCTAGCCAGGGACAAGAAAAGAAGAGGAAGATCAAAGGAGGTAAAGGAGGAAGGGAAGAACGAAGAGAGGATTGAGAGTGAGAAAGGAAAGGAACAGACAGGAAGTTTAAGGAGAGATAATAATAATGGGGCGGGAGGAGAGAGGAGAGTGAGGATTTGCGGATGGGACGTGCCACTATTACTAGCTTAGGGGAAGCACTCACTCTCTAGTACTAAGGTACTGACAGGCGGAGACAACACCTTTCTCCTAGTAGAGAGGTAGTATCACGATGTTGAGGGGTATTCCACGAAGAAGAAGAATCGATTATTGAGAAGACGGTAAATAAGAATGAAATTGCTTCTCAAAAATATCAACGACGGGGATGATAGCCGTTCATAGGGAAGCCCCATCTTATTCACGCATGATTGTTATCGCTACTGCAAGTCATGCCAGAAAGAGAACGACGACGACTACCGTACAGAGTAAGTTTGAGATGGCGTATCTGATGTATGATGACTATCGAGGCTGTTTTACCATCATTTAGATACAATCTTTGTATATTTTCATCTGGAAATGTAGGTTAATTCTCCTGAATCTCCTCTGCATCGACCAACCGTGTTCTTTCCCCTGGAACACTTCTGCTAAAAAAGGGGAGGAGGTAAGACAGTTTGGTCGGAGCCTTGTATCAATGTACCGAAAATGCCGTAAATGATGACTTGATACTAATTTCAGGACTTTGGAAATAGCCTGGAAACTACTAGATTCACAGGTAGCTGCGGTACTATTGAGCCGTACCGTACCATACCTGACTGGACCAGCAGTGGCCGGCAACCAATACCTTACCTTACCGAGAACCTCAAAGCGGGCCCGCTAAGTCCATACAACGCCAACCGCTTCGCCCGTGGATGTGTGAATAATGAATGATTGCGACAAATGAACATCAAGACATTGACATGGAGACATTCCTAGATTTGGTTGATGGCTTAGTTTGATCTCTTTAAGTATCTGTGTCATTGCATATTACCACATTCACAAGTCATGGGAATCAGGCCCTCTGTCTAGCTTAAATGTCACAGCCACAAACTGTGCTCTATCTGCCGCATACTGACCCCTTTTCCATCTTTTTTGTGCTTATACTCTGTACTAATGCGGCAAAGTATCAATGTGCTAGTTGCATAAGGCGGCCATTTATTTCTGGGACCATGAATGCCCTAGCAGCGAGCTAGTCTCCTCGTGAATCCGATCGTGCTAGCAAGTTGAACGCCGATTCGCAACCACACAGTTGCTAAGCTCTTAGTTGTAACGCTATTACTGTACCGACCCTACCGAGTCAGCGGAGAACGAAATCTCGGGAAAGGAGCTAGAGATAGTTGTAGAGAAGCCTTTCCAAAGAACAGGCAGATGCTATACAGAGCAGAATGATTGGCAGACATTTATCAAAGGCAGCAGCAGCCCGGTCGGTGTGGAGTACTTGGTATTCGATCTTTAATACGACTGTGACTCTTTGTTAGGCTTCCCCAGATTTTCAGCCAACCGATGCCTCGAGCATCTCATCAAATTACCAACAGCGCCTATGTTGCCTTCCGGTATAGGCAATTTATCACGATTTTAGAGTCTCACAGATGTGGTTCAATACTCGTCAGCTGTGACCAACACCGATGCAACTTTCGCCATGGTACTCCCAAACCTGAGCAGTTTCAATGTCTTGCATCCCTGGGAATTTCCGTGTACAGCATCCATGGATCCGGGTGTTCCATGAAACCTAACGGTTACCCACATTTAGATAGGTCAGCTTCTCCGGGAGTCAATATAGCCGACCAGGCTGAGCCAGGGGCTCGCAGAAAAGGCATCTGTGAGTTTGTGGCAGAGTTTGTTCCGTACCATGGTCCTGGCGATGATAACGAGCTAATCACATTGGCAGGGAGAAGTTACCTGAGAGTATGCTCAATGATGTCAGTTATCCCGATACGGACTGAGAGGGTCTCCCAAAGTCTTCGTACGTAATCCTAATCCTCTAGCTGTTGGTTTGAAAACTAACAGATTGTTGACTGAGGCTTGGGAAAGTTGGAGCCGCGATGAACATGAATCAATCTGATGCCTCTCGAGTCTCGGGAAGGCGGTTTGACAAGGCTGAGCTAACAGCAGAAGAAATACTCTCCCGTCCCCACTCGTTGAACTCGTAGCACTGCATGCGAGATGCAAGTATGCCAGACCAGATCTGGTTTCTGACCTGTTGGGCTGCTACTGTCCTTTCCGCAATCAGATTCAGATCCATCCCGTTTCAGATCTCCCGTTCACCTTGATCCTCGAATCAGTCTCGTATCAAGCATCTTATCATCAGTCTAAGTAAGATGCTCGACAGGCAAGTCACCGCGAATAATACTGATGTCAGGATTGTTGGGACTCACCTGCAACCATATGCAGATAGCGCCCATCGCTAACATCGCATTTCTTGACTTGATCCACACTGAACCGGGGAACTGGAAACAATGGCCTTGTGCTTGCTTAGACAATTACATAACGCAGTGCTCCATATGCAAATATCCATATCATCTCCATGAGCGTACTCTGGAGAAGCAACTATGTCTCATACAACGGAATGGGAAGTCTAGTAGGTAGTATTGCCAACATGAGCCGAATCTTCAATCCCAACAGTTTTTGTTGGATTGTGAATCCATAGAATTTGACACAATGGATAACAATGAACAGATAGAAACTTTAAAACAACCCCTCGAGAAGTATGCTTGACTGGATCTTGTTTCAGACGAAAGCACTAGCCCTGTCTCATAGCGTAGATTACCACTCCATAGTCTGTGTTACAGACCCGCATAGCTCAAGCATAAACCCGATGCATAAAATGCAAGCTCCTACCATTATGAACAGCATTCTCGACAGAGTGTCTAATTATGATCAACCAGCATACATCACCCCGATAATCCTTATCTCACTGCTAACTTGATATTTCGCTGAAAGACCCACGCAATCCCCATCCCCATCCAGCATAGTTGCCAATATGGCCGCAGATCCACGTAAGCTGTTCCCGCGCGATCGACGGGCGCTTCACGCATTTCTATTCGTGCTTTGGGAGTATCCCGTGGCTGCGGGCGATCATTAATATTACCTTACAGTCAACCAGTTTCAGAATTCGAAGCTCCACATATGGCGTACTTTGATCATGTACTCAATAGTCTCTGTTTCATGATATGATTCCAACCACTTGGCCGTAGACAGTTAACTGCTCAAAGCTTGTAAACTATGTATGGTCTTCAATGCCATTTACTTGATCAGTTCAAAAAGCTTAAACTCAGTGTCACCGTCATTGTTGTAATCTATCTATGACATCTTGTAGGAGCTTTGACGCATAAATGGAATATCAAGATCGTCACCACTAATGCTTCGTAGTTTGTGGGGTAGTTCAGGTCCAACGGTGAATCAGACGCCAGATCGATTTAATCGCCTCACGGGCTCAATGGCGTTGAATATCCCAGTTCTATATGCAACTGTCTATGCTAAGTTAAGTATTTGGTACTTGTGTGGAAATAGACAGCAAGGAGATCATTTCTCGAGTCCGAGTTTGAGTGGCTGTAAATTTGCCCGATGCGGCTATGGCGGTCCAAACCTAAGCCAAGCCGAAGTCAAAACTACATTAGTCTGGTATCTAGTTACATAACCACTAGAAAGGAAAAAAGGTAGAAATAACTCCCTATGAGGGATGGATCAATATCATGATAATTCATACATATATGGATAGACCTGGCTTCGGGCTCGCATAGACAAGCAAGAAACAACGCGTCCACGTTCCTTGCATCACTCATTCGGATCGATCCAGGAACGTCAGATACATGATAGGGCCCGAGGTAATGACAGTTGCCAATCGCCCTGGGTACCTTACTTGGAGAGTCTACCAGTCATAGACTGCGGCGGTAAATGCTACCGTCCAATGGCCTGTGCTTCCCCTCATTCAACTTAGAGAACGCGGTAGTCGGTACACTACTGCCTACCTAACTTACAGAGTACCATTATCTAAGGATTCTTCTTAGATAAGTGTGGTGATGGCTATGTACGTCAGCGGTGAGTGCGCATTGCCAATAACAAACTCTAAAACTTACTTTGGATTCTGACTATTGAGACTAGGTATCCGGATTTCCGGATGGATCATAATCCCAGTAAAGTGGGAACATGGAGTGCAGCGCTAGAGTCTTGACTCTTTGAGGGATTTGAAGAGGCGCATAATAGCGGGGGAAACAAACTGTGGAGTAGTCTACTGTCAGACTTACTTTACTTAGTTGGATATGGGTCAAGGTATCATTCTCTTCTCTTCAACCCTGACCCAAAAAACAATGACATTCTCCATCAACCTTTCATCTGTGCAATAAACTGACAATGCCGCATGATCAAGTCATGGAAGATTCGAGGCATTCCTAAAGTTGACAACGTCTCGTAGTGGATTCATCCAAATCAAGGAACATGCGCCGAGCAGATTCCGAGTCCCGGCGAGGCCCAGGAACCCAGGAACCAGACATCCAGCTCATGATTTCATTTCAAGCTTAATATTTTGACAGGAATGACCTTCTTAGTTTGATAATCAAGGCCAATATAAATGGCACAATCAATATGAATATATTATGCTCCGAGACACCTGTCAATAAAACCTTGAATACACACCTGTCAAGAACTCAATATGAAACCATCGCGATAGACACCCCTCGGCGCCAAGATAAGATCGACCATGTTCCTCCAGGGTGAACAACACTTAACTCGGGACACTTCGTACTTTGGCATTAATTAACCAAAAGACCTTTTCTGCTTCCGCCTGTCAGATGACCTTTAGAGAAGTTCTAAATAAGATGGTGGATACCACAGTCGAAGCAGTAGATATCCAAGCGCTATGCCCAATGTTAATCTACATTTCTCCCAGTCTCATTTGTGGGAATCCTTACCCGTATCCAGAGATTAATACAGCTAATTCAACTGTTTGAGTAGTAGCCCCAGGCAACTAACTAACACAGAGCTAAGCGACTGATTATCCGGAGTCTGGTTGGTTTCGTCTGCAGCTGGCTGCAACGGGTATATCCACAAGCGGGGTTGCTTGACGGAGCATCAAGAGTCAAGACTTAGATAGCTAGTCTGCGCCGTTGTTGTCTGTCATCGCGTGTTACTAGAGGGGCAACTCGTTGTTCTAATGTTTCTCTAGATAGAGAAGAAACTTCAGTCTTGGCGTACGAAATCGAGTCTTGCCAGCATCAGAATCTGTAGACTAGACCCACAGAATATTCACATGAGCTCAGCTCTCCGATTGTGTACGTCTCTGCAATACTCTGATACAACACAAGACATGCATTATTCTAAGAATAGAGTGAGAGACAGTGATGTGGGCATCAAATACATACTCCAGAGGACAGAGTCATCAGCATGAAATTGCACTTTCAAGTCAACCGAGTCAATCGTCCGGACATTGATCCTCGTCGCTGATGCTGAGAGTACTCGTATCTGAGCACCCCCAATATTAAAGTCTAGACTGATTACCTCAAGGTTCTAGAATATCGTCCTGTCAGCATGAAGTGATGTAATAGAGAGACTCGATCTGCTGGTTTGATTTCTAAAAGAGCTAGCATGTGCTTAACCTTGCTTGAAGACGTTCTCATGCTGAAAGCTTGACCTGGACGCCTGTTGGTGGGCACTACTGTCATTAAGGTGGATGTGTGTATTACCTTTGTGGTCATACCATAAGGGGGCTTGGTGGGTTGACATAATGGTGAAACGATTGTTTTCTAATGGAATGTGTGACGGGCGTAGGCAGTATTGTTTTCAACTGGCGATCCTGTATAATGTATTAACGAATATCGCAAACTTGGAGAGAGAAATAGGAAGAT
>JACBAD010001919.1:0-42690 GCA_014281905.1 Aspergillus hiratsukae | reverse complement strand
GGTTGAGGTTCAGGTTCAGGTTCGGGTACAGGTTCAGGTTCAGGTTCAGGTTCAGGTTCAGGCTCAGGCTCTTGCTCCGGCTCGGATTCAGGTTCGGGTTCGGGTTCGGGTGCATGTTGGGGCGCAGGTTCAGGTGCAGGGCGACTTCGTGAGGACGAGCTTCGTCTGATGGGGGTTCGTTTGATCTTGGGAGGTTCTTCCACGTCAATTTCGACGTATCTTCCTCCACCTCCAGGACCTCCAGGAATGTATCTTCGTTTCTTGAGAGGGGGGCCTTCGTTGGCTTGCGGATCTGGCCCCTTGAGAGTGACTTTCGGGCCCTTTCGCGAGGCCCTGCCGGCCGACAAGCGATATTTCGATGAGGAATACGGCGCCATTATAAAGAGAGGTCATGCAACGGCAGAGACTGAATGGAGGTAGCTTAATAAAGCGTCCCTGAATGCGGTTCGTTGAGGTTGCCGCTGAGCCTCAAATTTCAAGTGTAAAGCTTCCAAGCCGCGCCGTACTTTTCAGAGAAAACAAATCAAACAACATAGAAGCGCAACTCATGACTTGGAGTGTGCACGGAATGAATAGCCACAGCAGTAAATAGAAGGCTCCACGGCCATGACGGGCGACGGCGAGGGGCGACGCGACGGCAGCTGGACGTCCGCTATCGACTGTCAATGTCTTGGCGCTAAACCGCCCTGGGCCATGCCACTGAGCGGAGAGATATTCCCAAGCAACGCGGAGCTTATCCATCATTCTTATTGACTTCTTCGGCGGAGCAATCTACTTGTTCCAGGATGAGTGGTCCCGGTGAAGAAAGGTATGCTTCCCATTCCGAATTCTATTTCGACTTAAACAAGCCAGATCTTCGTCTCCTGACAGTTTACCTCCAGATGGCGCGGAGGTCGTCCATACGATCAGAACCGCCAGTCGGGACAAAGACACTCTAACACGAGGAACATGAGCGCTCACAGCGGGAATCGCAGCGGACAGAACTCAGCTCCCTGGACGGATCCCCGCGAGCAACTCGCCACCGGACCGTCTCAGGAGCACGTTCCCGTGCGCGGGTTCAACTCCGCAGAGTTGAAGGCAGCTCTACGGAGAGGTAAGTCCCTGTCGTCCATTCGTTCTATACGATCTACTAACACTCTCTGGTGTATGTTTAGGTCAAGGAGGTAATACCCGCCCATCCAACCGGAACCTACATGTCCGCCCCGAGCAGAAGAGTCGCTGACCACCCGCACCAGAGCCCAAGCCTTTCTTCTACAGACCAAGTGGAAAAGACGCAAACAACAACCGTGGCAGCGGACCATGGGGCGCAAAGCGTACGTTATCCTTATCACCCCACCGGTCCGTCACACTTGTTGAGTTCAGCGCTGTTAACACACCGGCAGCCAACACGATGGCAAACGGAAAGGACTTCTTTCTGGAGCTTCGGAAGCAGGTGACCGCGTTGCGCCAGGGAGCTACTGTTCCTGGAGGTTGATCTAAAAAGGAGCAGGGTTAGCTCTAAGGTGAAGAAAGACTATACGGGGGTTACCGTTGTCAAGCCGAGTCTGAAGTGTGGCTTCAGGGGCCTCGGTCCAGTAGGAAGAATCGAGGATATGCTGGCTGCTGCTGGCTTTGCTGATTATTGCCAGACTGAGCGCACTGGTCAGTGTGGTAAGCGACTCGGGTATGCTTTAGGAATTGGGTGCTTCCTGTGGCATGGTCTCCTGTTCTACTGGCGGCTGGCTGTGACATGAACATATTCGAGAAAAGTACATTCAAAACAAGAATATCGAGAGACTTCATGATCCACACATTAGTCTATAAAATACACCGGACAGAAAACAATGCAACGTATGGTACATAAATAGCAGCCTAGTATACAGTATCCTTGCCTTACTTTCTCACCCACCCGTCAGCGCCCAGAAGACCGCCATCCTCAGCGCGCGGATCAAGAGCCCACTTCCTGAGCGCCCTCCCGCCGAGATCCGTTCTGAAGCCTGCCTCAAACATCTCAATCCCAGCCCACCCAATCATGGCCGCATTGTCGGTACACAAGTACGGCGGCGGGGCAACAATCTCAACATGTCCGAACCCGCGGACATCAAGGAACGACCGCAGCACAGCCATCAGAAACCTATTAGCCGCGACTCCACCGCTAATAACGAGCGTCTTGACCTCTGGAACACCCTTATTCCGCGCTTTCTGCCGCAGCTCCTCAAGAGCAATGATCGTCCGCGAACCAAGATGCTCAAAGCAGACGCGCATCGCCTCACGCGCCAAAGCAACCCGCTCTTCATCCGAGACGTCCTCGCCCGCTGTCTTCTTCGCCCCCATCAGTTTCGTGATCATGCTCGGTAGAAACGAGAAGCTGAACTGCAGCTGCCGGGTATTGGCGAAGGGAGACGTGAGGGTCCAGCCCCATCGACTCGGCTGCTTGACCAGCTCCTCGCCCCGCGTCTTGGGAGCGCAGTAGCTGCTCCAGTCCGCACTGCCGCCCGGAAAGGCAAACTGTTCCAGCAGTTTGCCGTACATTGTAGTTTTGGCTTCGTTGAGGACGGAGGGTGGGAGAATCTCTCGCGCTGCTTTATCGAGAGATTCGCCGATCGCGATGTCCGCGGTGGAGGCCATGATCGTGTGGTCTGTGATAGAGGTAGACTCGACAAGCATAGAATGGCCGCCGGAGACAAGTATAGACAGGAAGGGAAACTCGGGGGTTAGGGGCGGGTCGGTAGAGGCGACATCGGTGTCATGTTGCCCTCGGCTCATGGCGGAAACAAGCCTAGGAGTCAGGAGGTGAGCTTGCATATGATGGACGCCGATAAACGGGATCTGCCATGCGACGGACAGGCCCTTGCCTGTATCGAGTCCAGTGAAGAGGTTCGCGCGCATCCCGGGCCCGCGGGTGGCCGAGACAAAATCCGGCTTGCGGCGTTGAGAGCCATCTGACAGGTTTATCCATTTCGATGTATCCTCGCCAATTTCTGATACTGGGGGTAAGTGCCGGAGCGCCTTATCGACGAGTTTGGCCAGATTCTCTTGATGCGATTCAAGGGCTAAAATTGGGTGAATGCCTCGATATTGCCTGGTATCTGCCGTTACATTCTCGAGGAAATGGATTCTCGCAGGAACGTCTCGGGGTCGATCAACCTTTTCGACAATCGCAACGGATGTATCGTCGCTAGAAGGAGGACAAAATGAGCGATCCAGACTGCTGGTGTATTCCGACGGTAGCAAGAAGACTTACCATGACGTTTCAATGGCGAGGGTAAGAAGTCCTCGCTTCTGGTCTGTCAGAATCACTTTCGAAGCACTGCATATTCTCCCACGGAGGAGTGCAGATGCAGATCTCGATATTAGCATCGAGAGAGGTGACGAACTGGTTCTTCGGCTCAGCATGGCGTCGGAAGTTGCGCTGCAAAAAACATTCCCCGAACCCGCACGGACCATCGAAGCCCTGGAATACAGCCCTAACAGGTATCAACTCAGCAATAGACAGACATATCTGAGATTATCCATAGCACTAGATACTTTGTATTACCCTCAACTTAGGTGTTGATAACATGGTTTGCGCTGTAGACCATAGAGTAATAATGTTCACCATTTCAGTCTACGTCCTACAATCCGCACTTCAACATAGTTGACTACAACAAACACTTCCATCATTAAATGCATTTGGATCATATCATCACGTCATAAGCCATAATAGTATCTATATACACACTGTGTCACGAGTTGTCTCTCTCGCTGGGATCTCATCCGAGTGACAATCATCGAAATCCAAGTGTTGCACCGACAATGCGATATTCAGGGATTCCTGGGACTAATCCCGAAAGCCGGAGCCGGACGCAAACCCCAAAGGTTCGGCCCTAAGGTCTGGGACTTGGCAATATGGTGAGTATTGAGTTGTCACCGTATCGCGTCGTTCGATCTCTCATTCCCGCACCATCCAGCGTCGCTCTTCTTTTGACAGTTTCGTGTATTTGCCGTAATACTCCTCAGGGTTCTCGATTGGCGTCACGCAGTGTACGGTAGGAGTGCCCTGGAACTGGATTCGCTTCTCTGCGTGGCTAGTTGCAGAGACCATGGGCTGCTTCTTGAGGATGCTCTTTGATTTACACGAATTGGTGTAACTGTATGATGGTGCTTGAATGCTCGAGAAGCGCTTTCCGCCCGGGCTTGGGGGAACCGGCGAGATTGGCGTGCGGGGGAAAGGACCAGGAGACTTGAGAGATAATGAAGGACGAGTAAGGCTCTGTGCGGTCGAAGTGACGACAGACAGCTTGGGTCTCATATTGACGGTGGTGTCTGGTGGAAGATTGACTGAAGGTGATTGTTGAGTCTTGACGGAGTATGGTTGAACGTTGAGAGAGAGACGGGCAACTTGAGCTGAAGACTTTGATCAACAGAGTCTTCGCAAATGCAAGTATGTAAAAAGGTGACTATTATTGACGAAGTGTAGATCCAAAATACGAGGCAAAAGATTGTAAATAATGTTTGGACCAGCCAAACGAACCCACAGTGGGATGAAAATAGAACGGAAAGAACAAAAACGATCAAACTGAGACGGAAAGTGTCTGAGGAAGAGAGAGATTCGCAGCAACCCAGGGGTACTGCGCGGCTATATAGTCGCCCACTGCCCAGCAAGGACATCAGATTGGGACGGAGGAGAAAAGAGGGGAAAGGAGAGAGCGAAGAAAGTGACGAGGGGGTTGGGATGTCGACTGCGGGCAGCCAATGATCACCACCACCTCATCGTCCTAAGCGCCAGACACCTGCAGCCAACGCACACCAAAAAGCCCATCACACTTGGGTTGTGATTAGTCGCATTGTAAGTAACGAATCATGGACTCATTGCGGCGGTGGAGTGCTCTGAAGGATTTCAACCTGACGAATTAGCAGTCTTCCCATCGAGAACAGCACTGCGGCAGAGGCAAGTCTATAGACCGCGATTCCCAGGCACGATTGAAGCCAAATGCTTGACCCTGGCTTGACTGATAATGGATTCAGATTGAGTCAATGAGGACCATGGCGTTGTTCGGTCAACCATGAGTCATGGCACTTGCCTTCAGGGTCTCGACCGTACAAGCTGCTACTCCCTCGGAAGAATAGCAGGTAGAACATTCTCAGAGTGCTCCTCTCGGTCATGACGATCACTGACTCGGTTGGATCACCCTTCGATACTACCTAGCCAACCTATTGGCCCTCGCTAGATATCCTCTTGGGCTACTAGAAAGCTACTGGAAAGGCTGTTGGTAGAGTTACCAATGACCGCAGAAACCGGACAGTCCTGCATCACAGTCACAATCTGTCTGCAGCCATGCTGTTTTCTTCACCCAGAGACTTCTCTCTGTGCCCACCACCCTCACATCTCCGGCATAATCACACTGCAGGGTGAACCTGGACTTGTGAGCTCAACTCTCTGGCGTCTATCGACGACCTTTAGCGACCACCGTCTTGATATTTTTGAATTTTCGGGAATGTACGAATCTGTTGGTAAACTTGAGACTCGTAAGAGCCGTCTCAAGTACCCCTAACGGAACAAATCGTGCAAATAATGTTATCTGAGCACATCATAGATTTGGCAGTATCCTCCGTGCTCAAGGAGAAATATACAAAGAGACATCAAAGTATCTGTAGCTAGAGTCAATGGCCCTGGTTTGGCCTGTCCCACAAAGCTAGAGTAGATAACAATCGGATTCTTAGAAGAAAGAGAAGAAAGACCAACTGACAAATCAATATTCATATTCCGTCCATTGATCTTCTTCTCGCTGCCATACGAGACGTATATCTTCTGGGCGCCTCTGGGGCGGAAGCGTCGCCGCATGATCAATCAATTCTTCGATTCCCGCGATATGCGTCAGGCATGGCAGCTTCTCCTCCTTCTCTTTGAGCAACTGCGACAGCATATCATCAAAAATGTGCGACGCAAGACCTTTAACCCGCGGTTTCATTCCCTTTTCATACCCATAAATCCGTAACGATTCTAGATTCAGTGGTAGCCGGTCCGCAAGCGAAAATACTTCCTCACTGAGATCGTCGCCAATGCCCCTGGCAAGGTAGTACAGCAAATGGATTCCTAGGCAGAGGCTCCTCAACTTGGTGAAGCTGCGCAGAAAAGAGCGTGTCGGAGGTGGCCTTTGTCCCTCCCACTCATGAAAGTAGGCCGGGCCATACTGGGAACGATAGTCACGGAAGGATAGTGCTTCAAGTGGAAGGTCAGCCTCAAAATCAAGATCCAGGTATTCGAGAGTCTCCCAGTACTCTAGCAGGCTGCGAAATAGAACATCAGGAATAAAAATGGCGAAACTATCGTCCATGCTTCCATAGCCTCCAATAGTATAGGCAAACTCCTTTAGACTTTTGGCGGATCTAATTGTATGGATGAGATGTAGATAATTCACGTCTGAGTGTCTTATTTCGATCTTGCTGTAATTCGCTGTTCGCGGCGGAAGTTCTATGCTCGACCGGTTGGGCACCGTGATCCCATCAACCCGCACCGACTCGATGGCTGGCAAACGGCGAATCAAGTTCAAGCTCTCACAGAGATCAAAGGGCTGATAGTAGTATGAACTATATCCCCCAAGATAGTCGGCAAGAAACCTCACGGTTCGAAGTTTCTGTAGGAAGGGCAGCTTATGGCCTCTATCATTGGCACGGTCAAGAAAGTGTTTGAAGAAAAGTCTGCATGGGCAGCAGACAACACTTTTGGCTTCCTCTCGCATTCTTTCGCATTTCAGAACCCCTTCAAGTGGGCAGAGTGTCAGTGACTCTAAATGAGGTGAAACTGACACCAGTAGAGCGGCTAATGCTTGAGCATAGAACGGCATTTCGCGAATTATCCTGTAAAAATAGACGGCTCTTTCTGCGTGAGATATACACCGATATTTGAGATCCTGTAGTAGAACGTTCAGGACCCGCTCAGCCTCGCTGATGTCGAATCCTGCCCTATCTATTGCCCTTTCTAACCGAGACAGATTCTCAGGCAGCAATGATACCTGTGGCGGTTCTTGCTGGGGGCCATATACATCTGGGCCTGGAGGCGAAAATCGATCAATCTCGAGATGTCGGACATAGGTGCCGAAGCGAGGAGTTTTCAAGATTGACTGCAGCATTCGAAAACCCCGAATAAGATCTTCCGGTGTGCGAAGAATCACTCGCCGGTACTTCCTCCGATTTGGCATGTCACAGAGCCAATATAGTCGGCGACATTGCGAAGAAAGTGCCGCGACATGGGCGTGGGATTCAAGATATGAAACGATTTCAAGGAGGGTTTCATCTGGCAGCGACAGTAGCGACATGATGTCAACAGTGCTACCGGTTAGGAGTCTGAAGTACTGGTAACAGTGTGATGGATGATAAGATTTTGGACGGATAGCAAGTGATAGACAACCCACAGTTCCTTTATTATCAGCACCTCTGATTTCTACCTTGTCTAGGAGCAGACAACAAGCACTGACAAGTGACAACAAACCATTCGTCAGCCTTCAGACTACTAGACTGCTTTGGTAATAAATTAAGGAAGGCGCCGCGACGCAGGATGCAGCACCATAGGATATACCACTATTCTCCGCCCACCAACTATGTTTTAGTGATTCAGTCAACACCATGAGATGATGTGATTACTTAACCTCAGTAAGCGCCCTGTTTGTTTTAGCCCATGGCTAAAGTACTGAAAATAGCCCCTCTTTACTAAGGTAGTGCTGCGCCTTGTCTGCCTACATGCAGCCCGCAATTGGGCCAGATCAAACCTAACTGCCGCTGAATGGAAGTTCTAATTCCTGCCCTCTGAGCTGCTACATGATTCACTGTGTGGTGATCATCTGAGGATGCTCCTACAAAACATAAATACTTGACTAAGAAGCTAAAAGACCCTATCTCCATCTGCAACCTCGAAGCATCCCACCAGCCCTGCTACCTACTCTCCAAACCTGCTAAGCTGAAATTAAGGCACCCGCTCTAAGTAAGGCACTTCTTACTGTTACTGGATTAATGCTAAGTTTATCAAAGAAAACCTTGCACAATGCGATATGAAGTTTGCACTCAGGAGCAAGTACGCTATTTATGCGGGTGTTCAAAGGATGGTGAATTCGTCAAATGCGCGAAGCATGCCGACAACGAGGATTTGAGATGCCCAAGCAGAGTGATACAGTACAAAGATACCAAGATTTAATAACACAGGTGCAGGAAACACCTGAAGAGCGCTTGAGAGACTAGGAAGCAGACAAGTGGATTGTCCCTTACCCGTAAGGGCGCCTCAATAAGCACTCAGACCAGTGACTTAACGTTTGCCAATGCCTGATTCATCTTCCAGCCAGATTGGAAGAGATTTTAATTCCTCCTCAGCCGCTGCTGGGTCCACTTCTCCCTGAGCAACGGACGACTCAAAATCAAAAATTTTCGCACCGTGCTCCGTCATCAGAAAGTTGTATTTATTAAGGTCCCCATGCAAAATTGCAAATGTATGCAGCAGACGAACAGTTTCCACGCAATCTTTGAGATTATGTATGTCCGGGGTTTCCCCCAAGATTCCCTCAATTAGAAAGCCAACTGTTCGAGCTTTTGTTTCCTCATAGACCAAGCCAATAAATTTCGGAGCGAGAGGAAAACCAGTTGATGTTAGAGTAGAATATATCGAAACCTCTTGTTGCAGGGCCGGAATTTCATGTCTGAATCTTGCGACCTTCAGTATCCACGTTTCACCGCCATACTTTACTCGGGAGAGGCGATCACTGATCCGAGAGATCCTTGTCAGGTCTAAAAGGTTGAGGAAGATGGCACCAGGAACATTAAGCTGCCCGAGGTCTAGCCCGTGTGGCAGAAATTCGTCTGGAGTACTCTCAATACCGTGGACGCCCCTCCGAACAGTGAGTGTCTTCCATTCCTCCTCCCACTTCGGAATTGTTCGCAGCTTTTTAAGAACTCGGCCCCCGTCTGTCCTGCAATCACGGGGAACGATATGCCCATCAAGGACAGAAACGTATACGATCCGTGAATTTTTCCTTATTCGGTAGAGATAATCATTTTCCTCAAGATCTAGGGACAATACTTCCTGCTTAATTTCTCAGTAGCAGCTTCGCTGACGAGGTAAATTCAGGAGATGCCTCACCTCAACAGGTGCTGCTGCGACTGGCTGGCTGCGCAGGGGTAGGAGTGAGCTGACACGTCTAGAGAAGGATGATACTAAGAGCCAGATAGTAGACCAAATCTGCCATCGAAATGGGTGAGAGATGCTGAGCATGCTGACAAGGTGGCCAAGGTGCGTTCGACGATCATGTTAAGAGAATGTTGAGCTCGAGTCTAGGTAACTTAGCTACCCCAGAGATGTGACGTCATGGTCTCAGGGCCATCCAATCAGATGATATACTCTAGTAGTTCTTACCAGGCCTTCCTTATATTATGCGATATTTTGAATGAAATGAGGGAGTTGAAATCGTCGGTTAAAATCACTGGCGTGGTTTGAACAATTGGCTGCTTGTTCTTATCCGACTTGTTTCAAGCAATCAACGATATCTTTCATGATGCCAGATATCGATCTCTCAGCTCTTGTGGGAAGCATATGCTTTTGGGGTCCCTATCTTAGGGGAACTATAACATCTGAGAATATATGCCTGATTCATTCCAAGTAGTTCGTCAAGCGGACAATGCGCATTGGCGGTTGAAACAGGTGTCGACAGTTTTTGACTACTCCTGCTTACTAGGCAGAAGAGGTAGTCGGTGGAAACTTACGATATGAGTGTCTTGGTAGATAAGTGAGGAATTTGCAGCGTAATCATCATTGTCACATTACCACACAAGGTCTAAGGTGCATGGCAGGTACTTGCTGAATGCAGATGGGGAAAGACATCAATATCGGATTATCAACAGCAGCTGAGTACCCGGCCTCTTGAGCTCAGACTTGCACTCACATCGATTTACGCCCTCATTCGCTGTATTTTGTCCAGGACATCATTTACCTAGTGCTGTTCAAGCATCCAGCCTTACCCTTTGGTTTTATCCATTTGTCTCTCCCTAGTTTGCAGCGGTTCTGGACGTGACGTCAGCCATAGCCAATTGGTTGCACAACGGTCGTGTGCAAGACTGCCTGATCCGCAATGAGCCGACGGATCTACAACTTAAATATTTCTCAGTAACCTTGAACGAGCCGCCGTGGTCACAGTCGACAGCATCATCATGGGCGCATTGGGAATCCTTCTTGAGCCTGCTGGTAAGTCGACCGCTACAAGCTTCGACAATCACGACGGCAGGATCGACTGACTATTTGTGTCTGCAGCGATTGTGATTGTTTTCACCACTGGCAGTCTCATCAACCGTCGCAGACATATCAAGTTCTCCGAGACACCTTGCGTTGAGACACCGTTGCTTGAGGACGAAGACTGCGAGGATCTCAAACCGAGGAGGTCATCCAAGGGTCGGACCAACGTCCAATCACGAATTCTCGCCCGTTTTCCGTTTCTTATAGAGATATGGTATTGGCAACTTACATATTGGGTACAACATCATTCTTTCCTCTTCTCTGATCTGTGACATGAGAACAATCTGACAGTAGCCCAGATCTACCAAGGACTGCGTGCGATTTCCGCCCGAGCGATCAGCGACAACGAATCCGTTTTTGACACGGCGAGGCACCATGCGCATCAGATTCTCAGTCTAGAACATTTCTTCCATATAGATGTCGAGCTAAGGGTTCAACGGTTCGTCCTCAATCGCGTGCCGTGGCTAACGGCTGTCCTCGCTCGAGTATACTACTCGCACATCTTATTGGGCGTCATCTTCCTCGTCTATGGCTATACCTTTTTCCAACGGGAAAAATATCAAGGAGTTCGCCGCAGCCTGGCTCTCGAAAATGTGATAGCATTCACGATCCTCACTCTCTGGCGATGCAGTCCGCCGCGACTACTGCCGGAGGAGTACGGCTTCGTCGATGTCCTGCATAGCAACAGTGGCGGATCAGCTTGGACACAAAACAGGTTCCAGCTCACAATTGCGGCAATGCCTTCGCTGCATTTCGGTAACTCTGTTTTCATTGCTCTGTGCTTGTTGCGATACAGCCCCCACTGGTGCCTTCGCCTGGTTGCGCCGCTCTGGCCCATGATAATGGGCCTGACAATTGTTGCAACGGCAAACCACTTTCTTTTGGATGCTCTTGTCGGTGTTTGCGTGGTCTTGACGGCGTATAGATTCAATCATGCCATGTTGATTTTGTTGCCGGTTGAGCGGGTACTGTTCAGGTTGCTTCGCATTGAGAAACCGGAGCAATAGTGGTTCGGAGGCAGTCAATTATATTCTTTCCTTATGTTTTGATATCATTATTATTAACTTTAGACCAGAAGCATTGGCCTTCTGACCGAATCTCAGAGTGAAGCCTCAGGAAAGTCCATTGACTGACCTTGAATTTGGAGATGGACGAAAGTTGAATATATTTTGTACACACATACTGTAGGACCCGACTGACGACGTTGACAACGTCGGACATCTTACGTATAAACAGTCATGCAGGGTTACGAGCCACCAATAGCTACTTGGCTCCAAAAACTCGAGACCAAAGGATGCCAGTGTACAGCTACTCGCAGAATGCGCAGGATATGAACTCCAGCGGACGTCGCATAAGGTGTTGATAGAGACGTTATCGATAAGCTAATGCAATCTAATGAATCGCCCTGTCTTTTATGCACTGCACGTCAATAAGCATAGCAGACCTCGCCTACGAAGTCCTCTCGAAACTGCAAGATGGAATGCCATAGCATAGATAACATCTGATCCATCGAACTTCTTCATCAGTCGGACTCCCTTATCAAATAATTTGAAGTTGTAATAACCCAAGTTGAAGAACTGCATGAAACTGAAGCACAAGTCGGAGCAGCACCGACTCGACGCAGCCCTGCCCGCCATTGTGACCGGTGAGCTCCCTTGGGGTAAATCCCGCGGGCATAGTCCTGCACCCTTGCCTGGTAACCAACTCGGAGAGGGGTTGGTTATTCAAACCCTTATCCATTTAAGAAATTGTCGATATATGAAATGTACAATGCATTTGCTTTGCTTCGTACTCCGCAGCCCGTGCGGAGAGTACGGAGTACTTTCAGCCATCAGATGCCATGTTCCACTGTACTCCGTACAGTCATGAATTGGAAAATCTCCAATTCTGGACCCGCTAGACTAACTTTCTCCGCACCGAAGACGGAGACGAGTCAGACGAGGTCAAGACGCGACTCCCACATCGGGCCGAACTGGGGGACAGGAATTTATATGCGCCAGTCAGACAAGTATGTCATGTGAAGACTAAGACCTCCGATGCCGTGCTTTTCTTCCAGAAAACAAGTAGAAACAAGGGATAACCTCACCCTTGGAATGCTCTTCAGTCTACGGAGTATAAAACCATCATAATTCTTTGTATTCGTAGCTATAAACGACAGATTATATATACCGATCTAAGTACAGTCACCGTCCCGGCTGTTAAATGCTACGAGTCCACCTCGGCCTGCGAGATCTTCTGGCGGGTTTTTCTCTAGGGTCACCTGCCTCGATCTGGTTATCGAATCAGTGGAGGTCGTGCGTTCCGGAGTTTACCGTGGCTCGCCGTCAGGAGTATTCTGCCCCTGGCTTGTCGCATGCGATGGCTGCTTAGGAGTAGGATGTATGCATCTTCTGTCGCTATAATAATAAGGACTCATATAGATGATATGCTGTAGAAGATCAAAGAACACTGTAGATTCCAAGCAGACGGGAGTTAAGTCAACGATCATATTGCGGAGAAGAGAAGCGACTGGCCTGAGGCAATAAGGTGTTCGGTCCCAAGTCCGACCACTCACCGGGTAATTTACTCGTTCCAGAGGCGGTGAAGCGCTTGTTCCTTTTTTTATTTTTTCTTTTGCTTTTTCCTATTCGCGCCTCATTCTCAAGAGCCAGCATAATCAGGCACTTTCATTCTCAAGAAAAAGTTTTTACCCGGCTGATGAGAGAAACTTTAAGATAGAAAAATTGATCTCCTTGTAGAACAAGACCGAAGAAATTTAGAACCAGTTCAGATCTACATTGTATAATTATTATTTATTATTCAACTGCACAAGTGACAGATTCAATCTGTTATCATCGTGCTCCCCATTTTTTGCCCTTCTCGCACCCTCTTTGTTCTAGTAATTCGGTTTCTCCACACATTTGTCCGGTCCAACCCCTTCATAACCCCGTCCTTACCCACATTGGAGTTTCTCAGATCTCCCTTCTTTCTCGCTTGTTCTTGGGTTTGGAATTGTTGAGCGAATTGGTTGCATTGGTTCAGAGATCTGTGTGTGATATTTGCATGATACAATGACCGTCAAGGAAGCTGTCAAGGAGTCCTTGCTCGGCAGCTCAGAGGAGCCCCAGCTGTCGCAACAGGTGAAGCATCATTTCTTCCACCATGCACGGAAAGATGAAAGTACTGGCGAGCACTACATGACGGAGGATGACTTTATCAATGCTATTGCGCCAAAGCATGAGGATTATGTGAGTTTCGCGGCCTGTTTCCCTCTGATTCTTTGCCGATTATGCGATGTGTCATCGCGCTGGCATTCGCGGGTGAGATCCAAAATATGACTAACATCCTTACTTTTGGCAATTGATAGCACAAAATCAAGCGCGAACACTATGGACTCCTCTTCAGAGTCGCCGACAAGCGAAGAGCCGGTAAACTCAGCCTCGGTGACTGGGCGACCTTCGAAAACCTCCTGTCCAAACCCGATGCCGAATATGAGATTGCTTTCCGACTCTTCGATCTGGATGGAACGGGCACAGTAAAGTGGGAGACATTCAAGAACCTGTACAATATGAACAAGAGCAGTGACAGTATACCTTTCGATTGGAATTCGGAATGGGCTTCTCTGTACTCCGGACGGAGCAAGCACCGGCACGACATGACATATCCCCAGTTCGCTCAGATGCTCCGAGGATTGCAGGGCGAGCGCATTCGTCAAGCTTTCCACATCTTCGACAAGGATGGTGACGGTTACATCGAGCCTGAAGATTTCCAGCGTATCATCCTCGAGACCTCGAAACACAAGCTGTCAGATTATGTCCTGGAGAATCTCCCCAGTCTGTGCAACATCTCTGCGGGCACCAAGATCTCATACGCCACCGTTCGTGCGTTCCAGAATGTCATGCGCGAAATGGATATGATCGACGTTATTGTCCGCGAAGCAACCAAGAAGAGTGAAGATGGCAAGATCACACGCGCCGACTTCCTCAACGAAGCTGCTCGCGTTACTCGATTCTCCCTTTTCACACCAATGGAAGCGGATATCCTATTCCATTTCGCTGGCCTCGATGCGCCTTCCGGCCGGCTATCTCAGAAGGATTTCGCCAAGGTCATTGATGCCACCTGGCGGATGCCTTTGGCTCTGGCTGGCCAGGCTGTCTCCACTGCAACAACCACCGCTCAAGTTGCAGCTGAAAAGACTCGGTCGGTGTTGCACAGTGTTTTGGAATCGATCCACCATTTCGGGCTTGGCAGTCTTGCAGGTGCTTTCGGTGCCTTTATGGTATACCCCATCGATCTCGTCAAGACCCGTATGCAGAACCAGCGTTCGACGCGTGTTGGCGAGAGACTGTATAACAACTCGCTTGATTGTTTCAGAAAAGTCATTCGCAATGAGGGCTTCCTCGGCCTGTATTCCGGAGTCCTGCCTCAATTGATCGGTGTTGCTCCGGAAAAGGCCATCAAGCTGACTGTGAACGATCTCGTCCGCGGCCACTTCAGCAACAAGGAAAACGGCAAGATCTGGTATCCCCATGAGATTCTCGCTGGTGGTACTGCTGGTGCTTGCCAAGTTGTAAGTTTTGATATCTGGCCCGCTCTGGAAGCCTTCTAATTCGCTTTTGTATTAGATTTTCACGAATCCCCTCGAGATTGTCAAGATCCGCCTGCAGGTTCAGGGTGAAATTGCCAAGACTGTCGAGGGAGCTCCCCGTCGCTCGGCCATGTGGATTGTGAAGAATCTGGGTCTGGTGGGCTTGTACAAGGGTGCCAGCGCTTGCTTGCTCCGCGATGGTAAGAACGAACCACGCGCTCCTTCTACCTTTCTGAATATGCTTTCTGACGTTTTCGTCTCTAGTTCCCTTCTCCGCCATCTACTTCCCCACATATGCCCATCTGAAGAGCGACCTTTTCGGCGAGTCTCAGACGCAAAGACTTGGCATTGTGCAGCTGCTCACTGCCGGTGCCATTGCCGGTATGCCGGCGGCTTATCTCACCACACCCTGCGATGTGATCAAGACCCGCCTACAGGTCGAAGCTCGCAAAGGAGACGTTCATTACAAGGGCTTGCGCGATTGTGCGGCCAAGATCTGGAGGGACGAAGGTTTCAAAGCCTTCTTCAAGGGTGGTCCTGCTCGTATCGTTCGTTCGTCACCGCAGTTCGGTTTCACCCTGGCTGCCTATGAACTGCTGCAGAAATGGCTTCCCATGCCCGGCACTCAGGTTGATGTCACTCCCTCGGGACATGTTGAGCCCGGCGTTGGGTTACAGAGCGCCAAAACGCCCCTCCCTTATTTGAGGTCAAGAAACGCTCTGAAGCTCCTCCTCGACCTCGACGAGAACATTGGTCGCGTCTATATCCCTCAGGCTGATAAATGGCCCAAATTCCTCCAGCCGTCGAAGCAATGATTTGCATTGTCTTGTTTTCATAGCGATCATTTGGCTTTCTTTTGTCTCCTCCCTTGGACTTGAAAATATACTATTATGTTTCCGTATTTTCACAACCGTCTTCTTGGTTCTCGTGGGTTTGGTTTGGCCGGGCGAAGATCACGCATATTTTTTCTTCACTTTTGTTCATACAGGAACCTGATTACATTGCACATTGTACCAAAAGCAGATAGGCTCGAAAGAAGGTCATATCATTCATATGCAACTGTATTCATATCAAACATGGGATCTCGCTTTGTTGTCTGGAGAGCTCGGCCGCGTCAAACATAAATGACAATCTATATTCGGATCGCTTATCGCAAAACCTTGCATATCCTCTCGAGGTTCGAGGCATCCATTGTGACTCATAAATTCCTCCTGTTGCCTGCAAGACCCTGGCCTGCAAGACCCTGTTGCCTTGAGTTCCCCAGATTGACGATAAGATAAGCTGCTGAGATCTGAGCACGTGATCTATCCACTTTTTTTTTTTTCATAGACTGCAGTGGACCCGCCGCAACCTTTCTTTCTTTCTTTTTCTCTTCCCCCCCTTCCCTGGTTTCTACCAGGAGGGCTACCATTGAATAATACTGTTTGATTTCAATTAGCCAAGATGAAGTACGTTCTGGTCTCTGGAGGTAATAATTTCCGTGTCCTTTTTCCATGACGCTTTCGCTGACTCTTGGCAGGTGTCATTTCTGGTGTCGGCAAAGGCATCATCGCAAGTAGTTGCGGGTTGCTGCTCAAGACTGCCGGTCTGGCCGTCTCGAGTATCAAGATTGATCCTTACCTCAATCCGGATGCCGGTCTTATGAACCCTCTAGAGTTGGTCCCACCTACAATACTCACCTGATCTCTGAATTGACGTTGACGCATCAAAGACACGGAGAATGTTTCGTCCTCGACGACGGAGGTGAGGCCGACCTCGACCTCGGAAACTACGAGCGCTACCTCGGAGTCACGCTCGGCCGAGATAACAACATTACCACTGGAAAGATCTACCAACACGTCATCGAGAAGGAGCGTCGCGGCGACTACCTGGGAAAGACAGTTCAGATCGTACCGCACCTCACCAATGAGATTCAGAACTGGGTGGAACGGGTTGCCAAGGTTCCCGTGGACGAGTCAGGGCGGATACCGGACGTTTGCATCATCGAGTTGGGCGGTACTGTTGGAGACATTGAAAGTGCGCCTTTCGTTGAGGCGATGAGTCAGCTCCAACGACGGGCCGGCAAGAACAATTTCTTGGAGATTCACGTCAGCTACGTCCCTCTGATCGGCTCGGAGCAAAAGACCAAGCCTACCCAGAGGGCCATCAGCGATGTTCGCAGTGCTGGTCTCAGACCGGATCTGATCGCCTGCCGTTGCGAAACGCCTCTTGAGGAGGGAACCATCCAGAAAATCGCCAATGCCTGCCAGGTGGAGCGGGATCAGGTTGTCGGAGTTCACAACGTGTCGACCACTTATCGGGTGCCAATTCTCCTGGAGAAGCAGGGCTTCCTCAAGACCATCAAAGAACTGTTGCACATTGACTCGGTTCCGAAGGATCCCAAGCTCATCGAGCAGGGTAAGGTGATTTGGCAGGAATGGCAGGGTCTTGCCATTAGCCAGGACCGTGTCTTTGAGACTGTCTCGATCGCCCTTGTCGGCAAGTACACCAGTCTGCATGATTCATATATGAGTGTCAGCAAGGCGCTCGAGCACTCTGCCATGCATTGCAAGAAGAAGCTCGATCTGATCTGGGTCGAGTCTTCTCACCTGGAGGACGAGCACAAGGAAACGAACCCCGCCGAGTACTACAAGGCGTGGCATTCGGTTTCAACCGCCAACGGAATTCTGGTTCCTGTAGGTTCTCTATACACTCCTTACGAACATTCGTTACGAATACTAATCATATGTTAGGGCGGTTTCGGCGAGCGTGGTACTGAGGGTATGATCAAGGCTGCCCAATGGGCCCGTACGAACAATGTTCCTTACCTCGGTGTTTGCCTGGGTATGCAAGTGGCCGTGATTGAGTACGCCCGCAATGTGTGCGGGTTGACTGGAGCTGGTAGTGACGAGTTCCACGAGAACTGCGAGCATTCTGCCATCGTCTACATGCCTGAGATCGACAAGACCAAGATGGGAGGCACCATGCGACTTGGCAAGCGGGCCACCCACTTCCAGCCCGGCACGGAGTGGTCCCGGCTGCGGAAGCTGTACGGAGATAAGCAGGAGATCTGGGAGAGACACCGTCACCGTTACGAGGTTAACCCCGAACTCGTCGACCAGCTCGAACAGGCTGGTCTGGCCTTTGTCGGCAAGGACGACACCGGCAAGCGTATGGAGATCGTCGAACTCAAGGACCACAGGTGGTTCGTCGGTGTGCAATTCCACCCCGAGTATCTCAGCCGAGTCCTTGCGCCCAGCAAGACCTTCCTGGGCTTTTTCGCTGCCTCTGCCGACTGCCTTGAGGAGATCACCGAGATGTTCAAGGATCGCCACGACCTGAGCCACCGAGAGATGAAGATCCCTCTGCATTAGTTGGCTGGCAGAGCTGGCGGGGTTGGCGGGGCTGATGCCGGTAAAAGGCATCAGCTGGTTGTTGGGTTTTATTAGTGTTTGTTTCTGGCGTTTGGCAGACTAAAGACGTACGTGGATATGTATGGGAAACATATAGAACTATGCCTACATGCTGGATGGGCCCAGCTAGAAGCCTAGTATAATGGCTACAAAATGAATACTCCGTCTTCGCGTCGATGAGCGCGTTGCAATCAACCCTGCTCCCTACCAAACCGTAGATCCATCTATCACAATCACCAATACCGAGATGACCTCCCACCAACGCGAATCCCGTAGGTCACGGAGTAGACCATACGAGTAAATAGCGCCAAGACCGCCCGTCGCGCTCCAACAACATCAATACGCGTCTCAAGTCAATATCAAACATTTCCAGAGAGATACAGTGCAAGAACCCGCAACCATATCTAGATAGAACTGTGCAGAATTTCAGTCAACATGGCCGTTTACGATACCGAAAACCTCGAAGAAGTCACACAATTCAGAGAAGCCCTTGACGCCGCGCCCGCCTGGCTACTAAATAAAATCCTCCGCGATGTATGCATCCGGGTCCCGGCAGCTAGGCCACTCGTCTCTCACAGCCTCCTGGTAACCGAGGACCAAGTCGCCATTAAAGGCGATGATTCAGATTCAGACTCAGAATCAGACACGCACTCAGAGTCTGATGCGGACAACGGATCAGAATCCGAAACAAGCGTAGGCCACGCATTCACCCCCTGTCAGTATACAACCCTGACTGAAGAACGCAGAAGCACAAACGCGAACCCGCAAATGGGATTTTGGAAGTGATAGAGCCGAAGGTACCCGCACCCGTGGAGAGGAAGAGGCTTCGTCGACGGTATGCATTGTGTTTCAATTGTGAGGAGGAGTATGATGTTACGCTGAATGATGAGGTGAGCTGTCTCTATCACCCTGGTATGTGTGGGGGCTGACTATTATTCGTCGGTGATGACAATCTGACGGATGACTGCAGAACTTCCGGAGCCTGATGAGGATGCATGGGCGGATCATGACGAATATGTCCATGGGGATATTAATACGAAGGAGATGCGGGAGGAGTATCCCGACGGATTCTATTACCCGTGCTGTGACCGGGAGTATGGGGAAGAGGGGTGCGAGGTTGATTGGCATGAGGAGGATACGTCTGGCCGGAAGAGGCGAAAGTATTAGTCTGAATCTAGAATCCGTGGTCCATTCTACAGACTCAATCATGCTATGGCAAATACTCCCTGATATTCGCCAGATTGAAGATGGCAGACACACCGTACCTCGCTGCCTCATTTGTCGTAATCCAAGCAGCCTCCTCCCCTTGCGTAAAGTACTCCGGCGGCGCAGTCTCAACGGCCCTCCAGTCATGACCCTCCGTATACCCATCAGTATGGAAGAACTGATCCCAAGCCGTGCGAGCCAGCTCCTCACTCTTCAGCTGAACGGCCGCATACGCCGTAAGCGTAGAATGGCTCTGTCGCCAGGTCGCATGATCGGGCAACCCGAACCCGAATTCCCTACGCTGGACTTCCGAGCCCCCATTATACGCTTTGCAATAAGCCAGCCACACGGCCATGAACCTGTCTACGGCGGCCGGGTGCGTATCACGCGCGTAGTCGAGAAGCTCGGCAACCGTCTCGGGGAACCCGAAGAGCATGGAGAGGTGGGAGATGGCGTACTCGGGCGTTGGCGGGGGGCATTCTCGGATCTCTCCGGTGGTTGGGTTCAGTAGGATGGCATTGTTGCCGATGCCGTGTTTCAGGCACGCGATGCCGTCTAGCAACCTGACGAGAAGATCGCGGCAGTGCTCCCAGCCTCCAGTCCGACGTTCCCAGGCTGTCAACCATGCTGCAGCTAGTGCGTCACAGTCAAGACCGATGTTCGTCATGGCGAAGCCATCAGGGACATCCGCGTACGCTTGCACCTTACGGTGCGAGTCGAGCGTCAGCAGGGCGAATTGACAATCGTGCAGCTCCGGAATCAAATCCCCCGTGCGCTCGTCGCCAGTCAGGTAAAAGTATATCCGTTTATAGAGCACGTTCGAGATCCGCAGCTGCTTCGAGCTATCGCTGAAATGCTGGACGCCGTGCCGCGTGCCAAACCCCTTGAACCGGCCTGCGTGGTAGACGTCTACCTTGCTAGTGTGGCGGGTCATTGTCTCGGCCATCTTGAACACGTCCGCGCGCCCGGTGTGTAGGAAGTACAGCCACAGCCAGAGATCGGTCGAGAGCTCCGAGTTGCCCCATGCGAAGCCGCCTACGTCGTAGCGCCAGGCGTGCCGGTAGGGGTCGTAGGTGTGCTGCACATCTCCGTGGTCCCAGAAGCCGTACCAGCGGTGTTGCTCGATCTGTCTCTGGTAGTGGCTGAATAAAAGGTCAAGGTTGTATTCGATGGCACTTTCTTGCGGCGCGGGCTGTTTGTGGGCCGATGACCAGCAGCCGTGGAAGACGCCGGTGGAGTGTATGTATCGGCGGTTGGGACTAGACGGGGAGGGTTCCTCACGAGAGCGCAGAAAGAGCTCAAGTCCTGGTTGGAAGGGGTAGACGTGTACGGCCGGAGGAAACATTGGTTTGTCCTTCCGATACCGTTGGCAGTGGCAAAGCCCGGTTCGTAGTCTTCGTATGTGACGTCGAGTGCCTGCAGCTGTTTCTCGTACGAGTCCTGCCCGAGTCCGTCATGGTATGGGGAAGTATCGAGCGGTTCTGCAAGGGGAGAGTAAAGCCACACGGTGATCGCGCCCTGGCCCTGAGTGAGCTCCGTCAGGTCAAGCTGGGTTGGGTACCGTTCCCAAAAGTCGGACATGCCAACGGCTATGCCGCCGTGACTGGCTGAGCCTAGATACACGGTTCCATCCGCGCGACCACCGCCCATTACCTTGACCCAGGAGCAGTCCTTTTTCGTTCGTTTCTTGATGGTGAAGCCGTCGGAGATAGCTGGGAGAGGGTGTAGGAGTCAAATGACAGAATGTATAACAGACCTTGATGGAGATCAGTCTTGAACCACTCCGCTTGCTTAAGAGTGACAGCTCGTCCTGCTGTTGGATCAATTCTGTTGGCGACTGTTGGGCCGTGTCGTAATCCAGACAGTCCTTAGACTTCTTCCTTGAGGATGCCTCCACTGGAACCTGCAAAACGAACGTGCCGGTTATAAAGCTCCGTATTCTCCAGAGGGACTGAGAAACGAATTCCCAGTGATGTTAGAGGCTCATCTGCGTCTAGATCGTGGACGAAAGAGTGCAGGATCTTGATGGGTAACGCGTCGGAGTATGCATAGACACGCACATCGAACGGGAGGTGCTCAGTATCAGGGGAGGCCGTAGTCCCGGAAACTTTGATGACTGCTCTGGAGTTCGTCGCATTCTCCACTCCAACTTTGCTGACAATCGTGGAATACTCCTTGTGATTGACGGACGCGACAAGAGTGGCGCCAGAACACAGAGCGCGGCCACGCAGGGAAAGGCTTTCGAACAAGGATGAACTCCCTGAGCGTGCGAATTTGACCTGCAGCCCGAGGCGCGTAGTGACTGTGATGCCTGTATCGCCCTCCTCGATGACAACACCGGCGTCCTTATCCTTAGCTTTGGAAGCGCCTCTGACAATGTACTCCTCACTGTACACCACATGTCCACTCACCGAGTGTGCCGTCCATTTGAGCGATCCGTCTACCCAGTAGGCAATTTCTCTCGAATCTATAGCATATTCCTGACTATTCGCTTCAATGACAAACGACTGACCCGCCTGATACAGACCTTTTGGCCAAGGCATACCAAAGGAGACGCCACCTGACAGCCCATCGTGGCCATAGTTAGCCAGCCACCGCAGATTGCCAGTCATGTTGATCCGTTTTTGACTCTGTTAATATGAGGTGATCACCACGGGACAAAGAGGTGCGCCACTCACTTGTAGTCGTCCCGATCGATCATCGGCCTATTTCCTCCCACAAGGGATCCAACCTCCGTGGTGCAGCCTTATTAGCCTTTGTGGCCCATCCTTCTCGGTGTTTTACTGTGCCGAAGTGCGTTTCCCCGCAAAGTTTATCATGCAGGGGCTCCACTTCCCCGGATTTCCACCACAGAGAAGACGCGAAAGCCACGAGGAAGGGCCAGAAAGGGCACCGAAAGGGTCACAAGCTTCTACTTGGCGAGGATTATAAGGATAACCTCCCTTGGCTTTGGATAAAGATCATGCTCGAGTGACATTTACAACTCGCGCGACAAAATGGCCGCTCACCAGGAAGACGTGATAGATCCCACCACCGTTACCGTGATCCGGGAGAAAAAAGACGTGGAACAATATGTCGCAGCCGAAGACATCGTCAAAAGCGCGCAAAAAGCCACGGACGATGGGCACGCAATGGGCCTGATGGAGGGTCTGCGCAAGTACCCCTCAGCGGTCTTCTAGTCCATCTTGTTCTCCTCTGCACTGATCATGGAAGGCTTTGACCATTCGTTTATCAGCGGTTTCTTCGCTTCCCGGGCTTTCAGAAGAGATACGGTGTTCTAACCAACGGGTCCTACCAGATTCCAGCAAACCTCCAAGCTGCCATCAGCAATGGAGTCAATGCTGGAGAGATCGTCGGCCTCCTGCTTAATGGTCTGCTGTGCGACTGGCTTGGCTACCGCTGGTAGATGATGGGCTCGCTCTTCCTCATGGCTTGCTTTATTTCCTTGCAATTCTTTGCAACCGACATCTACATGTACCTCGGCGCGGAGGTCCTCTTGGGTCTCCCCTGGGGTGTCTTCTAGACCATCACCACCACTTACGCAGCCGAGGTACACTGGACTGTATCAATCTGAATCCCCAGGCCTGCAGACTTACGGCATGTACAGATTCATAAGGTTTGCCAAACTGGGCGAAGAAAGTGGAGAGAGGCGACTGGTATGTTGGGGCTGATGGAGTTGTGGGTTGAACTAAGAGGCAATATGGACAAGTACTGGACTCCACCTAGTTTCTGATACTTTGCTGCCTTTAGGGAGTGAAGAACAGATTATTATAGTGCAAAGGTGAATATACATCTAATGGAAAGATTTGAGCAAGTCAATGGGTAGTTCCGGTCAGCCCTAAGATATCATTCACCCTTCAACATCTGTAGACGGACTATACCGCTTCAAGGCAGATCTACTCTCTTTGTTATATTCACTGTCACTATTCTGCACTGTCTATATAAACCCCTTCTCCCACTGTCAATCTCTTCTCTCTCCTTCATCTCTCTCCGTCCTTCCATCCTCCAACCTCCCGTCTACTTTCAATCAAACTCTCTCACACTCATCTCACTACTACCACCACTTAATCAACAACCACTCTCGAAATGAAGCTCAACGCTATCCTCTTCTTCTCCCTCATCGGCCTCGGCCTCGGCCTCGCTACTCCAGTCATCATCGACGGAGACGAAAAGTCCCTCGTTGCTCGTGGCAACAGTACGTCCCTTACCCAGTCACACCACAACACCTCTAACTGCTGACCCGACTACAGACACTGTTCTCGACACCGACGGAACCCTCGAACCCCATCCTCGCTGCGATGCCAACGGCGATTGTCCTCGTTACTTCGGCTGCAGAAACGGCTGGTGCTGGTGCCTCCCTTACCACGTAAGTCTCCCGGTTGACACTTGGGTTGAATGCAAATGCTAATAGCTGCGCAGAGCAGAGACTGCCAGCCTCCTAAGATGTAATGCGAATGCGGCTAGTCAGCGATGCGGCCATTGAGCTTGATACATTGTTGTTTGGCGGTGGATTGGCTGCGTCCATTGCTGAGATGCTTTTGCTGAGATGCTTTGCATAATGGGGTTGGTTATTGATGGGGATGTCAACGATTGGGGCAATTAAGTTGCGATGTAGTTGGTTAGCTACGAATGCCAATCGTCTTATGACTCATGATGAGGTTCACTGTAGAACACAACGTTTGTAGTCCTGTGGCTTCCTCACACAGAGATTTATAATTCGTAGAGCGATTGGCGTATGTTGGGCTTCTCATTCATGTTCACTGTCGTCAATTGACCCCGGCGTCTCTCGTCTCAGTGACCTTGGGCTGCAACAAGACACACCAAGCATCTGACCTGAGTGGGCAGCTTGGTGAAAGATCAACCCCAATCTCCCGGGTTTTGCTCAGATCCTCTTCGGAAAGCGGCTGTCCCTGCTGAAGGTAGTCCTGCATCCGTGGACACCAATGCTCTTGCAGAAACTGCAAGAGAGGTAGGTTGAGCCTGTTGTATAGGCCCATGAACTCATCTACTAGTTGCTCCAATTCAGACAGACATTGTTCCTCCTCTTCGTGTATGGCTCTTTCCTCGTTTTCATCGAAGGGCTGTAAGTAGTTCCAATCACAGCACGTATGTGTGAGGTCCAAATCTTCGAAAACCATTAGTCGGATGACTGTTTCCATTATGGTCGAGGAAGGGGGTAGAAGATGGAGTAGTTCTGATGTAGTCAGAACTATCGGGTTCGAATATTTCTGCCATCCAGACCTTATCAGGTTCTTCAAGCTAATCGATAGCGGCGTGCATCCATTCCTCGAGCAATTACATTTGCAGGCATCGGGCTTGTTTTCAAGAATGGCATTTCTCAGGAATAACAAGTCATGCTGATCAAGATCTGCAAATGGTTCGTTGACTGAAGCCTCACTCTGCATTTCAGAAATCTTCCAAGCACTTGACAAAATGCCTGTATTGATGACGGTATGTAATGCAGGGACACCCGTGCCAGGCAGAGGCCTGCTGGAATCTGCACCTTTCGAAACTAGCCATCTGGCCCTGCCGAAGACTTGGGCGGGACTCTGTGCTTCCCACAGAAACGGTATCCAGTTGCTCTTCAAGGGTGTAAACCCGTCACTGTCTGGTTCATCGACGTCAGTCAAGCCCGCATTGTACAGTCGATGCATGTACTGAACGGGCAGATTCTTGAAATGAAAGACAGAGAAGTGGACCACCTCGAATTGGATTATACCATCCGGTCCTTGCGGATACCATGAAGGGCATAGCCTCCTGGGCACATCGACACCTTCATCACGAAGAGTTTCGTAAACTTTAGGTGCTATTAGATCAGGCAAAGAGTCGCGGGACACCCCTATCCCTCTCCATTTATGCTCTGGTAGACAGGCAATGGCGAGGTCGCGTAATTTTGTTCGTCGGAAAATGATCTCATCAACCCATTTTTCGCACTCGTAGCAATCCATTCGACGTTCAGTTTGGTAAGAGCACTGCCTGCCTCAAGAAGCAATTTGAGTGAAGATATGCAGCCCAACTCGGCAGCATTGATAAGGGCGTTTTCCCGAATAGAAACCGTTCCTGCCTCAAGAAGGGTTTTGACTCCTGAAGGCCAGCCAATAGCGAGGTCTATTGCCTTATAAAATCCAATTGTATCGTTGCCGGACAGCTGGTCTTGACGCACGATTCTTGCGAATGTTTCTTCGTTCTCCTGAACAAGTGCCCGCGCAGGGGAAGAAAGGTAGACAGCTTCTCAGTCAGCATCGATCGAAGGACTCATGGGCGACGTAGATTACCTTCCGGATGATACGAGATAAAGTACTGAATGCTTTTTCGATTAAAAGAAGTTAGAGCATCGTCTGTGATATAGCTTCCAGCGTCAATGAGATTGGATATCGCAGGGTGTGACCAGTTCTTAACTTCCCAATAACGTAAAACAAAGTTAAGGAGAGTATCCTCAGAGGTGTCCACGGGCACACCAGCCTCTAGCAAATATCTCGTTACGTTTCGAAGAGGATCAAGCAACTCTTCCCATTCAAAGCATCTTTTCACCCGCATCGAAAAGGTCATCGACGACAGTGCTGCCTAAATTGATATTAGAGGCTTCTTTATCTTGTTGGATGACATGGCTTACTTCTAGGAGCGTGGTTCCGCCGCGCGTTCTGTCAAACGGGCGTATGATTCTCTTTTCAAACAGGTAGCGGGAACATTGGACGTAATCCCTTTCCAGAAAAGGGGTATCCCGAAAGTAGTCTTCTATCAAATCTCTGAAGTCCTGTCCCGTGATTCCACGGTATATAAGCGCAGGAGCGATTGAGCAACCGCCCGCACCCGTGGTGATCGAGAGAGTCAGTGTCAATGAGAAGCGCAACAACCGACTCTGAACCCGAAACTTCTTTTCCAGGACTTGGGACTGCTCTGGTGCAGCTCGTCGCCGGCCCACGGTATAGGCTGAAGAGCACCGGAGTGCTGCCATTGTATGGCGGTTTTCATCCTGCATGGATTGCAGCAGACTTGGAGCCACTTGGAGTCTATTATCAACCAAATGCCTGATCATAAATTCCTGACACCTAATATTAGCACTGTATAGCAAGCAAGATGAAAGTGACTACCATTCTCTCAAGTTGAGCATTTTGCTCCGCAAGCCTATCCTGGAGGATGGAATGTCGTGTATGAAGATCTTGGCTCAAAGCATTTTGTGCCACGGTTCCTTGGTGTAATAGCAGACTTCAGTATTGTGTTAGACTAATACAGTGAAGATAGAAGTGATACTGTGAACATACACATTGAGCCGTGTACTTATGCTGGTCTGCAAGCTGTCCAGCATCCCCGCAGCATCGACCAACGCCTGCTTCCGCAGTGGATAGAGCGCACGTTTCGCAAAGGCTGCTTTTGAATCTGTAGATGGACAAGGTATTTTGTCTGTCATCTCTTTGAGTTTATCAAACGTGATTTTGCTGACATCCATCAAGTCTTCAATCTGTTTCTGAGACGACGAGTCAAGATTTTGCTGACGTTGAAGGACATTCTCAAGGTGTTTCAGGGTTTTCGACAGCCCACTGGCTTTGTGGTTGAGATCTTCGATATCCTTGTTATATCCTTTCCAGGCGACGCAGTAGAGAACAATCCTCTCGGTGACCTGGATGCCGAGAGAGATGATCCCAGCTGCGCTGGCTACCGCCGAAAACGGCTCCGACATGACTGCTCAGGACGGGACCTTGTTACCAAACGTCAACCATGCGTTCTTTCGACAGTCGGAAGGACTCCAGGCGCATCATCAATATATAGCCATTTCTCAGGTTCATTTTCAATAGAGAGACGAAGGAAGAGACGAGGAAAGGAGATGGAGTCAGAGGAGGGGGATTTATTGTGGCGGTGACTGGCAGCATAGCCTCAGCCTTGCTCCTTCCAACTACCTGAGACTCTACAACTTGATTGGTTCAATGGCTCAGGACAAAAGTACCAACGTACAATGGCTGGCGTCTAAACCTTTCCAATATTAAGATTTTATGTTCGTCCTTGTTATGATGAATCCCTACTTCCCAGAGACCCCGACGTGCTTCATGATTCGCAGCCTTCCTCAACCAGACTGGGCTAACCCTTCTCTGCTGCTCACAATCAATATGTGGCTCCGTGCGTCTCTCTAAGCGCAGGTTGGGCTCGCATATATACTAGCCAAAGAACGCTTCAGATCGACCTGTCTTGCTCTTAGCATCCCTACGAAAAGAAGGGCACAGCCCACGAAATACCACATATACTACAGGTCCAACAAGCCCAGCTACAGATCATCATTCTCTCACGTTCCATCTTTCTCCAGACTCTGACCATTAGTACAGAGAGTCCAAACCGCGAACTTCAGCAGAGCTGAGCAATCTTTGACAACGAGCACATCCATTCTCACACCGTTTATAAGCCCACAGGGGCGAAACCAACCCAAGACATCTGCCACGGTTCACTCAGCTGCGGCGAGCTCAGCAAAGAAAGCATCCAATCGGTCTATGACAGTAACTACATCTTCATACTGAATGGTGAGGTCGGGGTCGTGCCGACCTAGGAGTCGCACAGCTCCCAGATGGCCGCCTGCAACGGCCCAATGGAGAGGTTTTTCTTTTGTTCGATAGTCGAGGAAAGCAATAACCCGGAAGTATGTAATCTCATTGACATCCGCTCCGTGATTCAGGAGGAACTTCATCCTTGCAAGGTCACCTCGAAACGCAGCAACATGCAGGGCGCCAGTTCCTTCAATCTTAGCACCAGCGTCCAACAGACGCTGCACCCATTTGATATCCTTTGTATACCGCACAGCCACTGACAGGGGAGGTAGCCAGTGTCCCCAGTTGCCTTTGTTGGGACCAACACCTTTTGCGAAGAGGAATTCCAGAAGCGCGTGATGATTATATCGCAAGGCCGAGATCAAGGGGGTGCCACTATAATCCATCTCTTGATTGATGTCCACGCCAAAATCAAGTATACTCTGGAACGTTGCGACATCACCACTCTCCAGCGCTGACAAGATAAGACCTCTATCCAACACATCGGCGCCACGGGTCAGACAGTCACGAAGTTTGGATGCATTGCCACTTTGAGCAGCATCTTTTGTTTCTTGCTGTATTGGATTCCATTTTGCTAAAGGATTCATTGTTGCTAAAGAAGAATAAAAGTCTCGAACAACAAAGGCTAAGTTGGCTGACAATAGGCTGCTTCCCAAGGGTCCGTTTTGAAATGAGAAGTACTAGAAAGATGGCCCTATCTCAACTCTCCATGCTTATGAACTTTTCCTGCTTCATCAATGTCTCAGTAGTCACCCCTGCGTTGGAGTTACCCCTCCCAACCTTGACAGTACACTAATGCCGCAGCTAATAGGATTATTGGACTTGGACTCACCGAGCACCCTAGGAGAGATCCTTCGACATCATCCCACACTGCGACAGCCAATATCAACTTAGGTAGCAACTGCTGCGGCACAAAGTTTTACATGGCTCCAATCAGGTCCGATCAAGCTTTCTAGGTGGGGATACTAGGTACTGACCAGGCCAACGCAGCAGCTTTCCGTTTTCTGCAAAGCCTAATCTAATCCTGACGGAGGCTGGGTACCGACATCGGTTGTAGTCCGTGATCAAGTGTTGCTGCAGGTCTAAAGGCATCGATGTTTTGGCAGCACTATATATACGTACGTCAACGAATCAGAGATAGACTTTCAGGCGACCATTGCAATAGCATCGCTTGGAGCTCTACTTCTCTGTGAGGTGCGCTTAGACTGCTTGTGGATTTGGATATCGGTTGATCCACACCATGTCTGATCTAACCCATGCGGATTGGGTCAGCCAGTCTAGGTCCACTTTATAAGCTATCGAGCCGGTTCCAGGGGTCAAATCCTCAAGGTTTACCGTTTAACGGATCTCGGCAACAAGCCTCTATGAGTGACTACTGACTAGTTAAGCTATTAGGCTTATGGTTATTCCATCGACATCGATGTCCTCTTGCTAACAGAACAAACGTTCTTGAGTGACCACTATATCCGATGACGGACGACAACAATCCATATATATCTTCCGCTGACCTGTTCCTCCTGGTAAGTCACCAGACCTTAGCGAAGCCTACAAGCCGATGTTTACCGATACACCTAGGAACAATGGCAAGAGGATTCCCCACCTTCTCCCGAAAACCAGCGAGAACAGCGCAAAGATGTTCCTCTTCGGCCTCGGAAAACTCGAGAACTATCGCCTTCACGTCTTGCCGTCTGTTCGCCGAATATATTACCCTTGGTCTAGCTGGCCGGCCGGTACATACATAAGCTATCCTCCTTTAAATCAGCACACTAATCCACCACGTGAGGACCAGCCCTACAGAGACCAGCTCAAGGGGAGAAGCACAAGGCATCAGACCTGACCGCCGTCGAGCGTGAAAAACTAGACTCCTTGCGCGAACTCCCGGAACGGGTTGCTGGTGGGGACGGGGTAGTATGGCTGAGGGCTTCCCCCTGATATAGGCGTTATCATGTCCGGATGGCTGCAGGTCTATTCACTATGTTAAAGCCCAACGAGACCTACAATATACTGACTCCGCTTTATCATACTGCTTAACGCTTCTCGGCTTACTTACAGAGGAATGAATCTACTAAGTAGCCACCTGTTTAGTGGAATGCTGACCATGTTGAACAAGTTCACATGCACCGGATATCGAGCCAGGCCATCAAGCCTCGAGTCCTCGACTACTCCATGTGTCAATGTCCATCTGCCAGAACCACTGCGTCGGATGATAAACCCACATGATCAAGCTCGCGTCGACTACCTATTGGAGGATGTGCCAGGACAGCTATCATAGGCTCCTACTGGTCGCTTTCCAAAAAATCATACACTCAGCTGAATCCGCACACTACCACATGGATGCACCATCACCTTATCCCTGAAATGAAATGAAATGCATTGTTAAGTATAGACAACGTCAGAATATGAATATGTGCAACGCAAAAAACAACAACAACACCAATCAACAAGCCCCCGCAGCTTTATCCGCCGGATACCCACAGTACACACCCCCTGCACCCTGGATACAAACCAGCCCAGCCGCACAAGGCTGCATCACCCACTTGCCATTATCACACAGCCCAAAGCTCGCCCCGTTGCACGCCGACACTCCAGCCGAACAGGGCGCGCCAGCCGTGGGACAGCTACCGGCGGGAGCGGTCGTCGTCGTACTCGTCGTGCTCGTCGTCGACGTACTCGTCGTCGACGTACTCGTCTTGGTCACACTCGTCAACGTCGTCGGGACACTCGTCGTTGTCGTTGTCGTGCTGGTGGGTGTAGTAGCAGGAGGCGTCGAAGTCGGCTTCGCCGTAGAAGTAGAAGTAGGAGTAGGACTCACAGTCGAACTCGAGCCCAGCGCCGCTCTAACACCTCCCAAAAACCCACTATTGGCGTAAACCTGGCTGGCGTCCCAGGCCATGACGCCGCCAAAGGACGAGAAGCCCTTTACGTACGCGATGATGCCTGCTAACCTATCCACGGGCACATACCCGCTGCCTGCGGCGGTGGAGCTACCCGGCACACCCAGAAAGACCTTGACGTTCTTATTGAGCGAGACCGTCTTGGCCCAGTTATCCCACGTTGCGAAGTTGAAGTTATTCTGCGTGGCTGCGCCGGGAACGTATGCCTGCAGGCCGCAGTAGTTATTGTAGAACTGGATCCAGATGGCGTCGAAAGCGACGGCGCCGTTGAGCATGGGGCCGGTGGCGGCGTCGGGGTAGGGGCATTGCGGGGCGGCGGTGAGGAAGTATTGTTTTGAGGGGTCGGACTGGAACAGAGAGCGGAGGCGGTTGGCGAAGGTGGGCATGTTGGAGACGGTGGACTCGAAGTCGAGGTCGAAGCCGTCGATGGTGGCGCTGCCGAAGGGGCGGAGGGCGGAGGTGTCGGTGGGAGGGCCGAAGGTCTGCCAGAGGGAGTTGGCTCCTGCGATGGCGGCCGAGTCGCTGGTGAAGCCGCCTTCGGTGTAGGTTGCGCCGCCGATGGAGAGGAGGATGGTTTTGCCGAGGGATTGGCAGATTGGGATGTCTTCTCTGTGCACTGTTAGTGTTGCATTTGTTAGTTGGAAATGAGGATGGGGTACTCTATCTCAGGACAGCTGAGGAGGTTCGTGCCGGCAAAGGTGGTGCAGTTGTCGCCGGCGTTGGCAAAGTTGACTTCGGGGAGGCCGTTGGCGCCATTGATTCTGGTGACAAAGGCGAGTTGGAAGACCTAGCTCTGTCAGGATGCGGCATATGGATTGATATACGGAGTCAAACATCAATGTCGGCGTCTAGTACGTTAGTCAGAGATACACGTATAGGTGTGGATGCTTACTCTGGCAATAGTAGGACAGTCTTTGCTGTGCTGCGAGACCGGTGGATGCCCCATGGGAGTTTTGGCCTATTCATTAGACAAGAAGACAGTTAAAGGCAAGGCAAAGAGCATACCCCAGTAGATGGCAATGTTAGACTGGCTGTTCAAGTTCAACTTGGCCGAGGCAGTGTGGAATGTAGCCAGAAGGCCTGTCAGGAGACCGAGTTTGTACAGAGTCATGATGAATGTTTACAGTAGCTATGGAGGATGATCGGGATGATGTCAAGCAGATGCCGAAGTGGCTCTTATATCTTGACATCCAGCCTTGATTGCGATCAGACTGCATGCATCTGCTATGAGCCATGAGAAGTGAGAGGAATGTGACATGAGCATATCGTTGGCCTCACAACGTGTCAGCCATCCCCAGGAATGCCAGCCCCATTCCATGACAGGGGCTATAATCTTTGCTAAAGTGCTTCATTTGCAGATAGCGATGTCGCATGATTGATAGATAGTATGGTCAGAAGTAAGCAACTGTTGATAGCATCAGTTGCAACAGTAGGAGTGTGGAGTGTGATATTGTCAGGGGTCAATAATGTACATGAATCAGATCATGCAGAGATAAGGTAAGCATATAAGGATGAATAAACTAGGATGTTTCATCTCGGCATGCAGCAATAATATAGTCTCAATCTAACAAAGTTATCTTCCCCCCTAACTAATCCACACAGTAGCGCTGCTACTGTAGCAGTCACAAAACACTAGCGACAAACGAGCAACAACTAGGTAGTCTGCAGTCGGATCAATGGAAGTTTATAGCGATATCATCCGAGACTACTTTAATATCGGCATGTGTTTTGTGCCTGACCATCTGCCCCGATCATGCGCCGCCAATAACCGAGGCCTTTACATATTAGACTAATATCCGACACTATCTACTGATCAAAGTCATCTCACTCATTGGCTTCAATCGGAAACTGCATACGACTAAAGCCATGTGCATAGCTGACCATGGCAGGAGCCCCTTGCATGTAACATTCCCCGGGCCATGTGTAACAATTCCAGTACATAGTCTAGTCCACGTACCTTTGATGTACAAGCTGCATGCGTATTGACATGTAGTACTCAGACTATATCAACTAGACACTACAGTCACTTCAGTCTGGCCTCAACAACTCCCACAGGCACCCCAGGCGCCCTCCACACCTTGACAAATTTCAGCCCAGCCTGCTCCAACAGGTTCGCCCAGTTCTTCTCTGTCCGCTCGACACCCGCAAAGGTCATCATCGTGTGGTCCATGTAAGCATTGGACATGGTCGCTCCGACCTCGGGCATGATGAACTCGACGATCAAGATGCGCGAGTGCTCCTCCATCGCCGCCGCCAGGTTCACCAGGATTTGCCGGACCTCGTCATCGGGCCAGTCGTGGAACACTCTCCGGACGTAGTATACCAAGGCACCTAAGGTATTCAATCAGTTGATGAAAGAAAAAACGCAAAACGCAGAGGGAAGAGGAAGTACCCTTGACAGGCTGGGCCTGGAAGAAATCATGCGCCATCGGCTCAATCCCATGGCTTTCCAGCTCCCGGCCATTCTCCTCAATCACAATCGGCCGATCCTGCAGGATAAACCGGCCCTTGAGCGCCGGCTCATTCTCCCGAATCTGCCGCAGGATATGGCCCCGTCCACCACCGACATCCACAATCGTCACCCCGTCACCGCGCGCCAGACCGCCCAGCTCCTGCGTGAACGGGTACAGACCGTGCACAACAAGCGCCGAGTCCTGCGCCATCATCGCGTCGTTGAGCCGGCTCAGCCGCTCAGGGAACTCGGAGATGTAATCAAACATGGTCTTGCCGGTGCAGTTGTGCACGAGCGTGTAGGGGTTGTCGGTCAGCGTCATGGTGTTTTGCCAGTTGTGCTTGGCTAGGAATTCGTGGTTGCGGAGCATGGGCGGGCAGTACTCGTCGATCCTGATCATTTAGCCTCTGCTGCCAGGTGGAAGAAGAGAAGAGGAATCGTACATCACTTTGAAGATGGCGTTCATCTGCGGCACCATGTAGATTTCGGAGAATGGGGTGTGGGCGTACTCCTCCTCGCCGGTTTCGCGGAAGGGGCCGACGGGCGTGAGCGCGCGCATCAGTCGGACTGTCCGTTAGCTTGCTCGTTTTCTCTGGTGCCACTGGGGAAGAGGCGAATACCAATCATCTCCTTGTCGACTCCGGTCTTCGCGGCGATCTCTTTGGCGGAGATACTCTGCCCGCCCGTGGGAATAGCATGGAAGACGCCAGCTTCGAGGAGGGTGCGGAGGGCACCCATGCTCGCCATCTTTCTTGTCAATCATTGTCTGGCATGAATAGAGGCAGACGTACATTCTCAAAATTGGTAAAGAGCTGATCGACCGGGCCGCGGATAGTCTGCAGCAGGCGCGTGGCCTTGAGCATCAAGTCGTAGCGGGCATTGTACTCGTCGTTTGAGTGTCTGTAAGTATTGGTGGCATTGACAACCTCGTCCAGATCCTTCTGGATGGCGTCGATGTTGTTCCCGATGCTACCCATTGCAAGATCAATGTTTATCAAAGGATAATCCTGTGCAGATAATTTGTCACTATCCTTGACTACGAGACAGAGGTACTTCTTATAACACTGACGAGTATAAGATAGCGGGGAATCCCCTCGGTTCTCCCTCCGCCAACCACCACAGATGCTGCAGTGCAAATGTGATGCATCATAATCATCTCCTCTCCTCCCGCTGCTGTGTCTGTGCGAACAAGTTGGATGGCTTCATTGGCCGGGGATGGAATGGCTCGGCGGCTTGGCTGCAGAATTAGTGAGCTTATTCTCCGGTGCGACAGTTGTCCTCGGTTCCCCGAGAGTTTCTCTAAGATGGACATGCATAATCATGTTCTGATAGGAGGATAAACGATGATCGGCTGGTCCAAGCGAGGATTTCGACCTATAGGATGCATTTTCCAGATGTTCCTTATGGGCCATGGCTGGAATGGTCTTTGTGAGCCATCACATAGACTAGTGCTTAGTTTAAGTATAAGGGTCTAGTGACGATGATCATTGCAGAGGAAAGCTGGCTGCGAACTGCAGACAATGGCAATATGTGCAGTATGAATTAAAAAGCAATGGCATTGTGATTCGTGAACAGCCACAACACCATAGTCATAGTCGTAGTACTTTGTATAAGTTGCTTCCACGTTATGCGCCTAGTCCGCTGTAATCTCCACTGCTTGCATAGCAAAGGAGACAATGGATACTTAATTCCCCGCTCAGAATTCTACAAGTCATACAGCTTACTATTTTCCTTTCTGGATCACATCCAGCCCGCCAGACCGGATCTGCCGTGTCAAACCTTCTCCTTCCACGGAGGACATACATACTGCAAGCATATCGGAGAAAGCAACATTGAATCGGATAACTTCCGTCTGGTCAATGCTTCGCTCGAGTCATTTACTGGCTAGGATTGGTATTCGGCGATGGTTCCTCTGCAAGGGGGTGAATAGTGCTGCTGCACTGACGGTGATCTCCAACGCGCGAGATATGTCATACGCTTCAGTCAGACCGGGGATTTGGAAGTAGAAAACTATCACACGACGAATAAGCAAATATAAGGGTTGTCTCAGGATACGAAGATCGGCGTGGATATGACAGCTCTTCTATACATGTGTTGCAGGATTCCCCGTAGGAAATAGGTAGCTTGGATGATCCAAGTGAGAGATGTTACCAGTGGTGGTTGCATCTGACATGTGTCTAAGGACAGTACATTTCCCTCCAAGTAGTCAATAATTACGAGCAGAGATATAGATACGCATGAGATATATCACTTTCATCGATCGTACTTTGTTCGAGCACAACAGAGGAGGAGCACAAGGAGCTCAAGATATAAACCGGAACGCCTCCCGAATCAAGCTCCTCATCAAACCCACACAAGTTCAACTTTATCTATTAATCTTGTCGATTCATTGATTGCAACCATGGATCTAAGCAAGACGCCCGCCTCCCCTCCCCCACCGGGCGTGACGCCCAACTTCGAGAACCCCCAGCGGTCCGACTATGAGATCTACTCGATCAACATTGCCTTGTGTATGACAGCCACAGTCGTGCTAGGGCTGCGGATGTACACGCGGGGTGTCATCTTACGGACGGTTGCTATCGATGACTGTATGCGTCTTGCACCGATAATAAACATGATGCTGACGGAATAGGGTTCTGTATCGCGGCGCAGGTCTGCGCATGGATATTTGCCATCCTCGGGTTTGCCAGTACGTCTTCACACTTCATCAATGCCATAAGTTTATACTTAACAAAGTAGACATCGAAAACGGCTACGGCGTGCACATCTGGGACTTGTACCTCGTCAAACTCAAGCCTTTTAAACAGGTACATTGCTCTACCTCTATTGCTTCTGTGACGTACTGACGGAATAGAACGACCTCGCCGCAGAAGACATCTTCGCGCTCGGGATCTGGTTCGTCAAAACCTCCATCCTCCTCTTCTACCTCCGGCTCAACCCGGAGCGCCGCTTCCGCCAATGGACCTACGGCATCATGGTCTTCGTCTTCATCTACTCCCTCATCAGCATCCTCGTCTTCACCTGCGGCTGCATCCCGGTTACGGCCATGTGGGACGTCACACAGATGGCAACAGCCAAGTGCGTCGACCAGCTGGCGTTCGTGTACGCCAACGCGGCGTTTAACCTGCTCTCTGATCTGATGACGCTCATTCTGCCGATTAAGCTGTGCTGGGCGCTGCAGACGACGCTGAAGCAGAAGATTTTGCTCTGTGTGGTGCTGGCGATGGGTTCGTTTGCGTGTGTCATTGCTATTGTGCGGATTGTGACTATGATGCCGTTTGTGCATTCGATGGATTTTACGTGGTATAAGGTTACGTTGGCTAAGTGGGCGTATGTTCCCCCCTCCTCCTTTCTTTTGGGGCAGTATGCTAATGATGAGAAGAATGGTCGAGATCAACGTGGGCATCATCTGCGCCTGTCTGCCCGTTCTGCGGCCGTTGGTCCTGCGCGTCTTCCCTCGGTTACTTGGGAGCAAGAATTCCAGTGCGGATAAGCACACCGGCGAGAGCTATACCATGCATGAGCCGTCGTCCAAGTCAAAGTCCAAGAAGGGGGTCCGGAACTGGGATTACCTGACGACGCTGGGCACGCATAATGGCCGGGAAGAGGACGTCGAGAGTATCAGTGTCAGGCCGAATGGGAAGAGCGAGAGCCGTGAGGGGATTATCATGTCGACGGAGACGAAGATTACATATCATTGACTGCCTTGTCTGCAGATATTTCGGGTCGACTTGCTTACTGTACTATAGGGATATGTTAATGAGCGCGGACTAGTTAATTGTACGAAAATTATATACAGTCTCCGTATTCTAGGTGCTGCTTGGGATTGCAAGTGTCACTACAATGTCCAGCCAAAGGTCAGAGAGCTGCCTGTTTATCGGCCAAGAGTCCAAGATAATTCATAATGAGGAGTGGTTTGGTCCACTCAGCGAGCTGACAATACGAGGTGCTGGCCCTGCTGGGGTATCCTCCGTATCGCATAACGTTATGATGAGAATCGTCTACAAACTCAGAAAGACATCGTTCTCGTCTGTTACATGCTCAAATCTAGGACAGATTAGCCCGATTGTATCTTCTACCAGCCTTCCATACGATGATCTCCAGAATTAGACCTTATCATAACGTTATGTAAACGAGGCGATCGCGCATATAAAGAGAGCTAAGATGCCTTCTATCCTCACAATCCATCAATCACACTCAGAACACATATCGCCTACCACAAAATGAGCCTGAAGGGGAGAATCGCCATCGTCACAGGGGCGTCGCGCGGAATCCGCGCCGGATCGCCCTTGACCTCGCAAAGCAGGGGGCAAAGGTATACCGTATACCACCTTCTCTATCTCTACGATGACATCGCTAATTCCATGCCAGCTCACCCTAACCTACACATCCCCAAGCAGCGAGCACGCTATCGATGATCTATGCAACAAAATCGACTCCCTAAACAACGGCTCCGGCGCGATCAAAGTCCGCGCTGATCTCCGACAGCCGAGCGCCCCAGACCAGATCCTCGCTGCAACGTTCAAGGCATTCCCCACTGCAGGGAATAAGGTCAATATCCTAGTCAACAACGCAGGCGTGTCCATGTGCAAGAGCCTACTCGAAACAACACCCCACGATATCTCCTCCGTCTTCGATATAAATGTCTACGGCATGATCCTCATGACCAAAGCGGTGATCCCGCATCTACGCGCGCCAGGCCGGATCATCAACCTCAGCTCCGTAGCTGCTCGACGAGGCTCGCCTGGTTTCTCGGTGTATTCTGCGACCAAGGCAGCCGTGGAGGGATTCACGAGGTCGTTGGCGTGTGAGCTGGGCCCTGTGGGGTGTACGGTTAATGCTATTGAGCCTGGGGCGGTGGAGTCTGATATGTTGCGCCGGGAGGTTCCGGATGAGGTCGTTGCTTATATTCAGCAGAATACGCCGTTGGGGAATAGGGTGGGTGTGCCAGGGGATATTGCTCGTGTTGTGACTTTCCTGGCAGGCGAGGGAGCGGGATGGGTTACGGGGCAGAGTATTTGCGTTAGTGGGGGGTTGCATATGAATTGATAGTATCTGTCATGTACGAATCTAGCCTCGAAAGGCTTAACCTATGGAGACGGCGAAGTCATATTCAGTTAAAGCGTCGTGCTCCCCTGGTAAACCCCCCGATACCCGTCTACCTCCTCACTCATCTGATGAAATACAAACTGCGCCAGTCTTGCAGAGTGATAGACCCTCAGTCCAGCGGGATTAAGCACCTGCATCAAGGCCCCAACAGCCCCAGCATATCCACTATCCATGACACCGGCGGTCAACAACACGCCAGAGCGAAACAGTGAGCTGCGCACAAAGATCTGGCCCATGAGGTCAAGAGGGACAGAGACCGTCTCGTTGAATTCGACGAGGTAAGATCCCTGCGGGAGATCAAGGAAGCGGTCCTCTGGACTAGGGGTACTTGATGCGGGGAAGGGGATTTCATTTGTGGCCGCGGTCTGGCGACGCTGATTGTCTAGATCGATTGTTCCTGGTGCTGTCCAGGTGAGGACTCGTTTGAGGGTCAGGTCCACGCCGCAGGGCTGGACTTGTAGAACTGGATTCTGGACATTGCGGATGATGGCGCGGGTGAGGAGAGCGCGGCCAGGGATGATCATTTTAGCTCAGTTAAAAGTGTCGTGCAGTCAGTTTAGAGCTGTTGAGGACAGGTATCGCAGTGTGACCGCAGATCAGAAGACGAATTCTTATAATAGAGGATTGGGATTATTTTCATGTTGGTGGACATTCGATCCAGACGGAAAGTTACTAGTGTAGGGCGAGGGGATAAGATCGTAAGGGTTCGCAGATAAATGGTGGCTGGGATCGAAGCGCCAAGAGAAGTTCTCAATTCTAGCTACCTGCATTAGACGATACTTGGGCAAGAATAATGTAGCCAGTGATAGTGCGTAGAGATTTTAGCTTGTGCCTGTAAGGTAGTATTATGATATAGAACTGGCTGCGCCTCAGTCTGAGACTCTGAGTCATTATGTGTCACAACTCACAACTACCCAAAATATCAGGGCCATCTAAAGAGGTAATCCATAGTGATATATATACACAATAACCACAAAGTACTGGGTCTCGCTTGGCCTACAAATCTGTGAACGACCCACTCTGCGGATCATATAATGGATATTCTCGACCAGTGGGACCCAGGATATGAGGATGTCGGCACGCTTACTCTGGACGAAATCTATCAAGAACTCAGTCGCCTCGATGCTTTTCAGCAACTTGTCAGCTCAAAGCAAGTAAAGGAGGGTCCTGACCATTCTGACAAGGACAAGGACGGCAAGGACGACAAGCATGACAAGGGAGATACGAATGCTGGAAAGGATAGCGAGCAAGCCCCAGCGCAGAATACCCCAGAGGAGACTCGAAAGAACAATGTACTCACTGACATCGACACACGACGCCTTGCCCTTCGAGCTGGGGCAATGGATCTGTCCCGCGCGAAGATAAGACCAATTACGATACTTGATTTGCCTGCGGATATTCTGCGCCAGATTTTTGATTACTTCCAGGACCCAAAGATCGGAAAGGGCCAGGTTGACTGGGGGCGGAGATGGCCCAGGGGGACTGATGCAGAGATTGCCCGCAAGACTGCTTACGAGACGATCCGGCAACTCCGCCAGGTCTGCAGCTTGTTCAACGACCTGGCGTCTCCGCTGTTGTGTCCGATCCTCCGTGTAGACCTTGACCGGGAATCGCTGGACAAGGCCGTGAAGCTGTCCAATTGTCCCCATGTAGCTATAGGGGTGCGTGCCATCCAAGTCGGACTGCAATATCGTCCGCAGGAGCTAGTCTCGAGCTGTCCGAGATTCAAGGACTATCGCAAGAAGCAATTGGAAGAAATGGCCCATTCCTATAACTACCACGCCGAGACCTGGTTCCTCGGGGGATATGAATCGGATGATGAAACAGTCTGCGAGCTACCCCTATGGGTATATCGAGAAGCGTACAACAATTACCATGAAATCAGGAACTCATGGGACTCCTACTTTAACTCTGACGAGAGCGACGACGGCACCGAACCAGAGGTGGACGAATACCAGGAGATCCTCGTCCGAGGCTATAATGAATATCGCAAAAAGATGAAGAGCAACTGCAGCTCATCACGACTGGATCCTTCGTCACCAAGCTTGCAGCTTGTATCTCCCAAATGCCCAACGTGGTTGCCCTTGGCTTCACCGACCAAGTGGATCCACCATATGATCGCTATGACCCAACAGTTGTGCTGAGAGACAAGAGTTTGCTTCCCGGACTCGTGAGCGCTGGTCTTGAGTGGCAAAAGATTGAGGATTTTGGTGATGTCAAACTCACGCCAGCCAGGATCTTGTTCGAGTTACCGATTGCCATACACAAAGCGGGAACCACGCTGAGGGATCTGTACATCGGACCGTTTCCGTGCCGAGGCAGCTTTTCTCTGATCTGTCCGGATACTGTGAGCAATCCCACGGATCCAGCAGCATGGTCAGATCTTCGAAGTGCGTGCAGCCGCCTCCGGAGAGTCAGCTTCGGAGGGTCCCTCAACTGCCGGTTCATCCGCCATGAGCATCTCCCACCGGTAGAAAAGTACTATGTCGACCAGTACCTTGGCGCAATACTATGCAGCCGCGATTTGGAAGATGTGCGGTTGAGCTTCATTGCGTTTGGCCTCAATGATGGCCGCACCACGAGGCAGGGCTGGTACGATCTAGGCCCTATTCTCGGTGCCGTCAAATGGCCGCGGATCAAACGTTTGACGATCCTGGACATCTCCGCGAAGCAAGATGAGCTAGAACGGTTTTCTCGGGGCTGGGTTACTCAATACAGTGGCTTCAATTGTCTGATATACACCTTCTGAATGGCAGCTGGGCAGGGATTCTGGATACATTGGTCGAGAAGGTGGGCTCCGCAACTGTATATCCGAGCGATTTCACGGGAGGAGAGTTTGGAGAAAAGGAGGTCAAGAAACAGGACGTCTTGGATGACTGGTTTAGCGACAAGGATCCTGAGGCTGAACCACTCCCTGCGGCAGGGCAGCTGTTGAAGGAGCTGCACCCTAAACTCTTCACTAACTACTGGTAGATGGTGTGCGTTAAAGTAAAGTCTGCAATTGAGAATTGTAGCTATTATCATCGCTGCCATTTATGTATTGACTTTTATTGACCCGCCTGGGCCAAGATGTTGGTCCGTTGTAGGTTTATCCATTCCATGGTTCATAGCTACACAGCGGTCACCACTCCCAGAAGCAGCGATACAGATGAGCTATCGATCATATGATTCTCTTCTTGCTGCTATGACATCTATTACCATGAGACATATACCACCTCACCCCTTCAACAACCACCTCCTTCAATACACCCACCACAATGTCCGACGAAAGCAACGACCCCAACGCCATCGAGCTCCTCTCCCGCCTAGCAACTCTCCTCGAAAGAGTCGCAAGCAATCTCCAACACAACCACCTAGACCGAACCGCCATCCAGAGCCTCCTCCTCAAATACTCATCCCGCGCCGAATCCGACGGCCACCTCATCAACGCCTCAAAACAGGACTCGCAGTGCGTCGAACACGGCGTCTTCCTCTCCTACGTCCACGTCGAGCTACTTTCCTGGCTAACCAAACACAACTACACTGTTCCCGCCACCGCGGTGAAATGGTACAGCTTGCGCAAGCTCATTTCACGCAAGTACCGTCTCCCATCACTATTCTCTGTTCGTGGGCACACTGCGCAACTGGATGATCTGCTGCGGAATGTGGTGGCGAAGGCGGAACTGCTGCATGCGGAGTTGCGGGCTCGTGAGGTCTGTCATAATTCCATTGCTGGAATGATAATTGCTGATTGGGGTTGCAGATTGAGGTTCCAGATGTTGCGGTTGATTATGGACGGGTGACGCCTCGGGCGCCGCAGGGAACACCGCCAGAAGGTATGTAGTCTGTTCTCGCCTGTTTTTACAATTTATTCTGATGCTATAGCTCTGCATAAACTGCTGCATCGCGCGATGCTGGCTGAGGTGCTGCTCCGGGAGGGAAGGGTACCATGATTATCATCAATGTGGAGGATGTTGGCCGTGCGTCATTCTATATTTGGCTTCAGAAGCCAGCGTTTAACAGCCTATGCCGGTTTTCGTCTGCATCTTTATATGTACTACCCAAAGGAAATAATTATCTCATCCGTATATAGCTTTCATTACATCCATCCTATGACCGAGCGATCGTCTGCGAAGACAACCCTTCTGACTAATATCTCGTATCCAGCCTCCAGCTGACAAATGAAATGTCCAGAACAAGGTCTAGCCCCAGCGCAAACACATATATCAGAACCTCCTCACCCATAGAGAATCACCTTGCAAATATCCTCAATCGAACCATCTACTGACACAAATGTCCCACCCCACCCCACAAACCCCAACCCTAGCC